>VYZS01023485.1:0-24157 GCA_013400695.1 Neodrepanis coruscans
CTTTATTTTTTCAGAACTACCTTGCAAACAAATGAGAAAGCACACAGAAAGTTTTCAAGTGAAAAACAAACAAGCCATCTGCAAACGTTAGAAACAGAACTGAGCTGCTTATAATGCATGATTTGCTACAGTAGCTGACAGGCAATTTTCACAAGGGTGCATATTAAGTCAAAGGTAGTCTGCAAGGAAATGTGCAGGTCCCTTTTAAAAGAAAATCTTTAGAAATTTCAGAAGGTCCACCCACAGGATTCCAAACAGACAGTGAAATACCAGGAGACTGAAAAGATTAACAAAAAGAAATCTTTAATCACAGTGTTTAAACCCTGCATTTTTATTTACATTAAAAGGAAAAACAAGGGAGATCTAGTTATCTGCAGCTTCTAAATTTAGCTCTTCTTAAATCAGGATGTGCAAATTAATCACATTCAAGAGTTTTAAATGAGCCAGCAAAGAGCATTATGGACTGTTAGTATTCATTCTCAGTCAGTTTTCAAACATTGGAAAAGTTCCAGAGCACCAAGAGTTTGTGCCAATTTGGGGGGAAAAAAATTATAGTCCTATCAACTTAATATTGATAATTTAATTAATGCAAATCCATAGGAATGTGTGGACAAGCATAACTCCAAGACATTCAGGATAACTCAGTATGCTTTTCTGTGAGAAGACAAGTTGAATAGATAAATGTAACTGTGTTGTAGAAATGCATTTATACTTCTGTAAAAGATCTAACTTAATAAGTCTTTGAGAAACTACTATAAAAATGTAAAAAAAATAATTATTGTAATAGAGAATCATTGTGGTGCATATTAAATCAAAACATGGCTGACAGACTTCAAATGTGGTCAGAAGGGGTGTATTGATCTTGACACCTTGTTGGTTAACTTATTTTGAACAGCCTGTAAGAAAACAATAAAATCACTGCTGATAAAATTTGCAGAGAGTGCAGTAATTAAGAAAATGACAAATAATTAAAAGAACAGACTGACATGATAAAACAATCTGATAAGCAAGTTTCAGAAACAGCATAAAAAATGCAACCAAATATTGTTCCCATCACTCTGAACAAAAGTGTTAAGAATGCACACTTAAAAACGAATCCACAGCTACAATTAGGGCAAGAGAATCCTTTGCTTTGAGGCCTTCATTCACATCTGCATCCAAAAGGGTCAATGAGTTCTGTGGGCATATGAATGAGAATATTGAGTTTGGAGAAGACAATACCTCAGTCCTCTATTGCCTCCAACATTAATACAAGTATTTCTGAAGCATTGTACCTAGCAGTAGTATCAATGACTCATGAAAGATGTTAAACTATTGGAAAGACATAACAATGACATAATGAATTCACTGGAGTGAAAACATCAGTGAATTCAATTCTAAATAAAAGAAATCTGGGAGTTGCTTGATTTCTATTTATAAAGACTCATAGGATGTTTGGAGAACCCTTCAGGAGGATAATAGTGAGCTCTGTAATTGGAGACACAGCTACAGAAGTATTAAAAACTGAAAATAAAAGCTTGGCAAACAGATAGAAGAAATAAGGCATATTTTGCTGTTGTCTTTCTTTTGCATGGCAAAATGTAGTACTAACATTTGATTTCAGGATGTGTTAAACTGAAGACTCGGGCTCTTTAATGGGTACATCTTTGGTTGAACACTTACAATGCCTCCCAAAATTGCCCTCTGCCCTCTGTTAGGTAACTCAGTGTGACAGATGCCAATGTAACTGTTGTCACAGTGACATGGCTGCCCAACTCCCCACTTACTTTAGGGCTGCATTTCTGTCTTATCTGCAGCAGACCTTTAAACACTTCTGTTTAGGTGTTTTGAAAGACTTCTGCAGATTCAAAGAAAATTTTTATTTTTTACAGCTCAATTATTTCTATTTCTTGGGGTTTTTTTGCAAACCAAAAATAATTTACTTAAAAATCTATTCAGCAGGGTCTTTGATTATTTTTTTTCTGCTTTTTGGGAACAAGAACTGACAGCTATCTTTCCTCTGTTTCCACTGTTTACAGAAGCTTTGATATCAAGCTTCTCATGTTGAACATACATTATAGGAACCAGAATATTTTAGTGCAAAGAAAAATAAAAAAACACTTTAGACACTTGATTACCTGACTTTTCATCCATCCCATTTATTCAGATAATGTTTTTCTGCTTAAGAATACTCAGTCTAAGAATTAATTCTCTGTTTTAAATGGCAGAACCCATGAGGCTCAGATCTTGAGCTGCTGTATGTTGCTGTAGTTCTTCCTTACCTCAGTAAAGCAGACAGGCCTTATCTCCCCAAAACTGAAGCAGAGACGGCTTCTTTACTTCATTTGAGCAGAAATGATCTAAGAGCATAAACTGAAACAGTTCCTGAATGTCAAACTTCTTTCTTAATAAAGACTCACAGATAAATTTTGTTGGATTATGTCCTGTACCTGAGTATGAGAGTGAAAAATCCATGATTTTTAACTGGGAAAAGTGTCTAGCTGGCATTGATTTCTATGGAAGTCTGATTTTTTATTATGACTCCTACAGCAACAGATCTGGGTGCTTATGGGGAGTGATATGAACCGGTGGTTGTGTGCTGAGACATGCAGTGAAACTCAGTCTTAAATCCTTCTGAGAGCTTGTTGGAGAATTACTCCAGTAATTCAACCCCAATCTGTTAGATTAGGCTGTTGAAACCCATTGACCAAAACCACAGTTGTATATTTTCTGCCTGGATAAATATCCAAAATGATAAACACAGGCCTGAAAATGCTTGAGTTCAGTTATGTTTGCCAGTTACATTCCAGGCTTTGCACACTGGTAACGTTGTCCTGAACACATTTTCATAAAGTAATTTTTCAGATTTTCTAGAAAGAATAATGAAATTAATTTGCTAGAATTTTAAAAGAACATGAATAAACTGAGTCTGTTTCATTTTTTTTCCCTTCCAGATACTGAAAAAAAAATGTCACAAGAGCTGTCTGGCTATAAATATGCCATTGCATAAGCACATTAATATGATACAGTCACAGTATTTTGTTTGCTATTCCCAAGAGGCAAATTACACAAAGATAGGCTTCTAAAACTTTAGCAGCAGTAGCTGTGAAGACAAGAAGCACAAATGTCAAAAGAGAAATAATATACCAGATTTTTCAGTGTCAAATTCTTACTCATTTGCATTATGAAAATGTGTAACACCATAAATATTTCCAAATGAATCAAGCAATTCCAAATTTATATCATTGTAAATGACAACACAATTTGACCACCAGAAATTGTATATTTTACTGCAGGGAAAGGAATAAGTATTTATTATGAGCTGTCTGCTGCTGCTGTTTATAATAAGACACAGTTTGCCATTGCTGCAAGATGAAACTACATACTTTTCAAAGCTCAGTTCATGGCTCTGTAATGGAATGGGATTTTTAAAATGTTCTTTCTACAATATATGAAATCTGAACAATTCTCTTATAACTATCTGCTGGCTCTACAAGAATAATACCTTGAGGCAGTAAGGAAAACTGAACTTTATTAAAAATTTCATCAAAGAAATGAATAGTAGGCTTGGAGAAAAAAAGAGGGGCTTAAGACACAATATGGCACTGCACTTTACTTTAGGCCTACAAAGATATAAACCTGTAAAGGGTTTTGACTTAGTAAGAGCTGTATAGTTCAATGCAAAATCAAATGTTGCTGAATGTCTTTGGAAGTATGATCATGTTTTTTTCTTCAAAGAGCATTTTCTGAAATGGATCTAAGCTTATATTTTTGTTACTGCATCTATTTGCTTGAAACGTGAGAAATGGGGTTAAACAAAAAAGCAGGTTGAAATATTGATCACTGAAAGATGCTGAATGGAGTAGTTCAAAAGGGATTTGAAATGGGATCTATTACCTTTACTGCCTTTGACAACAAGAAGTCTAATCCTCCAGCAAAGAACCTGCCATTAATAATGGTTAAAATTGTTAAAAATAATTCAATTACTTAATCCCCAACTGTGAAATGAATCAGTATTTCTAGATGAGTTATTAAGGGGTGTATCCGAACCTCACAATAAAACTTCCATCCCCAAAAGCATTCTTGTTTGAGTCAAACTAGTCCTTTGCCCAAAGGGCTTTTCCTGATGAACAGGAGTTGGCCTACATAAGTGAACAAATTTAATCTGCTGGTTTTGCCATATTCATGGTAGGAAAATAGTTCTCTTTCTCCAGAGCTGTTGGTTTTGACACAAGTATTCTTCATGATTGCATTAAAAAATCCTCAAAGTAAATGTTATTTGATACATTAGCCTCTCTACAGTAAACAATGTAGAAAGCTGCTCCTTATAAAAAGCTCTTCCCTTTTTAGACAACATCTTTCCATTCTTCATCAGTATGTAGAAATTTGACTTAGAAATTGTAATGCTAATTTAGTTCTTCATAATTATGACTATTAGGTTTTAAATAATTCATTCTTCATTCCTGCTGGATTACATACTTCAAAAAGTAAACTTTGCTAAAATTACATGTTCTTGGATGTGGTAGCTTACAGAATGTGCTCATAATGCACTATGGTCCACTTTCTTAAGAACAATTTAAAAATATTCTGTAAATCAAATTCTATGATTCAGACCCTTGAGGGAGCAATAGGCATAATTGCTTCCAGTTTCAGCTTTTTACTTGCATAATTTAACTGACTCCTTTGTCCCTCAAGTAAAATGAAGGTGGGCTGGGGTGTAGCTGGGCACTGGAAGCAACTGCTGGAAAACTAAGGCAGACCTGGGATACAAATGAGAACAATGTGAAGGGACAGTGGTGGCTTACTCACAGCACAAAATGAGGATTGTAAGGTAGCTCCACACATCAGACTTTGATAGACTATCCTGTGCTGTAACACCATGGAATTCAATAACCACTCCCATTCCATCTGTGGAGGATAGGTCCAAGGTTACATTTGGGATCATGCTTGATCTGCCTTTCCTTCAGACACCACCTAAATGCACTCCTTCAGCAACTACATACAACTACGTTGATGCTTACATACAAGATTTGTGCCTCGACACAACCAGGAATGTCTTATTTCAGCGATTCACAGGCTCTCCATAAGTAGTTTGTGAAACACCAAATGAAGAGAAGTGTGAGGATAGCAAATGACTCACATGTATGAAGTGTCACACATTGCACTCACAGCCAAATCTCACTTGGTAGCAGAATTCCATGGTCTCTCCTCTCTTGCATCTAAACTGATGGGTATCACTGCTCAGTCTTTCTATCACAGTTCCTGAAGTTTGACTTCTCATATGCTGGATCACTAAAAAAAGAGTAAGAGGAAGTCATACTTAGGATTACTTTGGAGACTGCCCTTGTGGAATGGTGGAAACACAGCTCAGTTTCACACATAGGTTGTAAACAGATTTGACAAGTGTGTGGTCATTCTCAATAGGTACTCAGCAGAAAACAGAGAAACATCATTTTGTTCCCTTAAGAATGAAGTCTAGGTCCTCCTTGAGATAAAGCTGCACATCCATTACTTCCTTTATTAACTGTACTCCACGTTTGATTATTGTTAACTCTTCATGGAAGGCACTGCAACAAGAATGCAAAATATACTTAAGGGCAGCTAATAACAATGCTAATTGACATTATTTATGAGCATTAAAATTAACTAGTAATTTGCGATATGTACTCACAGTATGTTCAGCAGCGCTCAAAATTTGCATCGCATTTGCTATTTCCTCCTTGTCTCAGAGCATGATGGTACTGATTATTTTGGGTTACTTCAAGTGCCTCATTCTGGATCTGCAGATCTTTCACTCTCACACATCTTCAGTTCAAAGAGGGCAGCTTCTGTTTCTGTGCACAGCCATTAAATAGGTTGTCATTTGCATCTCTTTTAAGGCCTGTTTTCAGTGAAAGTCTGGGAACATTCATTATAAAAATGCAGACTGCATTTCTCTTAAATCAAGTTAAAAGGCAAACATCATTATAGATTACCTCAGGTAAACAGAATTTACACATTGGCTGGCCTCACCAAAGGCCCCTAATCTTTGTAGTACATTTTTGAAATTAACTCCTTGCATGCTCAAAGAATACAGAGACCCATTTATCTTCAAAAAAAAAATCCTTTGATCTGAGTTTCTGTCATTCCTACCTTCATGGATAAAAAAGATGATAGATCTCAGTATAAAGCTCACAACAGCTTTAGAAATCTAGCACTCAAATTGGGAAACGTAGAGGAATTATTCTGTAACATTCATGAGTTGAGCAGTGCTCATGACATGGGTTCATCATTTGCCCAGTATAGGGAATCCTATTTGAACATCTCTGGAAGTGTCAGTTTCTTTCCAGCAAAGCTCTCCCCGGGCCAGCTGCCTGCTGACCTTGTGGAATGTACTAGCTCAGCAGAGCCAGGGCTGATCTGCTGTAATTCCCTCTCTCTGGAGCTTTTCTTTCCCACCAGAGGGCACACACTGTGAGCACACAACTGCCTTCAGAGGAATTTAAAATATATATTGTGTACTAGATAAATACACTGACTTGAATGCCAAGATTTTGTACTCGACTCCATTCAATGGGGCCATTAATTCACCCTGTTGCTCACTGGGTAAATTATTCCATTTGCTACAAAAGCAGTTGGTTTAGCATACTTTTGTTTGACTTTGCAGAGTGCTGGATGCGCAGCACTTTTGAATAAGGCCATTCATTTATGTAGCCACCGAGCTAGCTGGTGGTACTGTGCTGGTATTCACCCTCGTCTCCGGGTACCATGGAAATAGTTGTTCCCTGGGCTCTGGGCTTTTACAATCTCATGCCCAAAATTTTAATTTAAATAGGGGTCATTAAAACTATTTTAAAAATTTGTGGCTACAGTGGTATTTTAGGTGAATTGTGTGACTATGGCTGTGTACTGCATGAGTACGGCTGTGGGGAGGGGAGGCAGCAGCACAGCAGACTGACAGGGTGGGGGGTGCTGGATCCCCTGAGGATAACCGGGGTCCGTAACACGGGTGGGATGCGGGATGTTTTGGAATCTTCACGTGTCGTAGCTCAACGAACAGAGCAGAGAACGGGGGCGGAAGAGGAAGAAGAGGCGGGGAGAAAGAAACTACGTTTCCCGGCGTGCGCCCGCGGCCCCGGGGCGGTGCGGGAGGAGGGACGGGCCGGGAGCCGCGGTGGGAGACGTAACATGGGCGCCTGAGGCCGGGGCGGAGGTGGGGCCGGGTCGGGCCGGGCCGTGCGCGGGGTGCGGGACGAGGCCGGCCCGAGGTGCGGGGCGGGCTGAGCTCAGTCCCGCCGGAGCAGAGGGCGCGGGGGTCGGAGCGGGGCGAGAGCCGGAGCCGGAGCCGGAGCCGGAGCCGGAGCCGGAGCCGGAGCCGGAGCCGGAGCCGGAGCCGGAGCCGGAGCCGGAGCCGGAGCCGGAGCCGGAGCCGGAGCCGGAGCCGGAGCCGGGGCCGGGGCTGGGGCTGGGTGGGTACGGCCCGGCGGCTCCCGGCACCGCTCCCGTGCAGGCGGTGCGGTGACCGAGCCGAGCCGAGCTGAGCCGAGCCTGCCCCTCCCGACACGGCCCGGCAGCCTTGCAGGAGGCGGCGAGCGGCCGGGGCCATGGCGGAGACCGGCTCCGTGCACGCCACCAGGTTCGAGGCGGCCGTGAAGGTGATCCAGAGCCTGCCCAAGAACGGTGAGTGCGGGCGGTGTGCGGCGGCACCAGCAGCGGGCAGGGCCCGGGGCGGCGGCGGGAGAGCCGCTGGAGAACTCGGCATCGGGGCCCATCTGCGCCTCCCCCGGGGAAGCTCTGGGGCTCCGGGGCCGCCGGGAGTTCCGCGGCTGGGCTGTGTCAGCCCCGCACGAGTTCAGCCTCCCCGAAATCCTGAAGTTGCTTTGACAAAGCTGAAGTTCCCTCTGCTGAAAGAGTTAACGACGATAAATGAAAAATATAAATCAGACTGTGTTTTTGATAAGAGTAGTGATAATAAAAAAAGTTGGTTATTGCATACGTCATTAATTCTGGTATGAGTAAAACCGGATTGTTAGATAAAGATCACTATAAACTTCTTGTAATGGTTAGAGTCGGACCTCAAAGTTTTGCTAAAATGGATTGGTTACAGGTTTTTCTTGCCAGCTGTTAAAGAGTTTTATATTGACCTTTTCTACCTCTACAAAAGTTCCACAAAGGAAGAAGAAAAAAACAAAATCGGGAGATATGGTGAAACTGTTACTACAAATGCTGTCAAATACCCAGAGTAAACAAAAACACTGCAGAAGGGAGGTGTGTTTTGGATTTGTTGTGGCTGGTTTGGGTTCATTTTATTTTTTTTCTATTTTAAATTGTGGAGTTTCAGTAAGTTACGGTTTGTAACAGCAAAGTGACTTACAGGGTACTTTGTTTACTGGGAAACCTGTCCCTTTAAACTGAGCAAAAGCACACTGGCTTTATGTAAGCTATTACTCTTTTTTTTATTCTAATCGTGGAGTCTGACGTTAGGAGTAGTAAAGGTTATAGTCCCTTAAGCTCAATCTGAAACTTGAAACTTGCTGCTGTGAAGTAAATATTTTCAGTGGTGCTGGTTCATTGTAGAGGATGTGAAGATGTTCTCTGTTGGCTTAGATTGTACTGCTGTCAATCTCACTGTAATAAACTGCAGGTTGTTTTGTCACAGAAATACAAAGCTTGTAAAACACTCGTTAATATGCTTGATGGCAATTTAATTGTATTTTAAAATGCTTTCACTAGGTTCCTTCCAGCCAACGAATGAAATGATGCTCAAGTTCTATAGCTTTTATAAGCAAGCAACCCAAGGACCCTGTAACATTCCACGACCTGGATTTTGGGATCCAATTGGTAGATATAAATGGTAACTTTTCATGAGTTGTTTTGGTTTTGGGTTTTTTTGTGCATGGAGTGAAGATGTTCAGAGGAGTGGCACTTGCAGGAAGAGTTTAGTGACTTTCTCTCTTAAAATGAAAGAACATTTACAACTTTTGATGCTTGAATTAGTTTTCTGTTGTGTCCCAGCTTTCTAGCTCAGATAATTTATAGCTTCCTGGAGACCCAGGTGGAAACATTCCTTTGGGTTCTGCAGGTGGGCAAGTTTTTCGTGCACAACCACCATCATGGTACCTCTGCAGTCGTTATCCCACGCTGTAAAATGAAATTGTAGGTTCTCTGGAGAACGAGTGATGTGGATGAGTGTTTGGAGTTCTTCCTTCTCGAGTTTTCATGTATGAAGTGAGCCTGAAGTAAGTAAGTGCTCACTGGCAGCTACTGATGCAGCTTCAAGTCCTCTGGGAGAGGTGGTGTTTACGTGTCTTTCTGGTTTGTCTGCTCAGTGGCAGAGCTTCCCAGTATCTGTATTTTCCTTTCTAAGTCCTGGAAAGACTTCTGATTCAGCAAATTGCTAAGTTGTCTTTGAAAACACAATAAGAATGTTTTCCTTACTATATTTTAATGGTGATTGGTCCTGAAGAACAAGTATTATTGCTGTCTTTGCAATCACGGTGGCCTTGGGATCTGTGAAATGACTCCTCTGACTATTTTTGTTTCCCTCCCTCCTCAACCTCCCCAGATCAGGGTGCAGGGATATCTTTGCAGATAGGGCAATAAGCTTCCACCCACCTGCTTGGTTGTAGCTGGAATGTGAGCCACCAGCCTTGGTGTTTTTCTGTAAGTGGGACAAACACTCTGGAACATCAATTCACATGCAAGACTGAGGAAACTGTTTGTTGCAGTCTGTGTTCTGACAGATTCCTTGTGCAATACTGATAAATTTGGTTGCAGTTTTCTGTCTTGCAAGGTTGGAAAGGGGAAGATTTTATTTAGGTCGTAAGTAACTGCTGTGGTAACTGGGGGATGATGGTTACACTATTTGCCTGCTAGACTGATGTGTCTTTCCCTGATTGCTAAACTCAGAAAGGACAGATTTCTCCTGTACCATGTTCTAACTTGGTGACAGCTGTTTATGAATTCTGGCTGAAGTATCTGTGCCTGTTCTTTTTACGCAGCAGAGGGTCTTAGACTCAACTTGGTGAAAGGGGAAATGTGTGTGTCTCATATCTGAGCTTGTTTACTTTCTGGTTACAAGATTATAGCTAACCAGTGAGGAACTCTTCAGCCCCCAGTCTGTTCAGTTTGTTGCTTCTTTATTGTCTGATTATCCTACCAAATTATATATTTGTACTTCTAAAAAAATCATGAATTGTTCTTTCATTTTATTTGTGTCAGAGAAACTTTGGACATTATACAACTGACCTACTTAAGGCCAGGTTGAAAAAAACCCAGCACACCCAAAGGATACTGAAGGTGTATGTAACTTTCTTTCCTAGGGATGCTTGGAGTGCCTTGGGAAACATGTCCAAAGAAGAAGCCATGATAGCCTATGTTGAAGAAATGAAAAAGGTAAGTTTACTCATGAGTAGAAGGGATCTTCTAGAACAAGTGTTCCAGAAATAAATCAAGGAACATGAGGCAGTTCTTGCTGACTGCTACTGTTAGAGCTCCAGATGAGTTATCCTCTATGTGAACTGTTTCATTTCAGTACTATTCTGTTTGGCCCATGGGGCCCATGATGTAGTTCCTTCTAAAGCTACAAAATTTGTGTTGTTTTCAGAGAAACAGGAGAACTTTAGCTGATAAGAAGCTTAAATGACAGGGCTAAAGAAAGTGAATTATTTATACCATGGTAAAGGGGGCGGTGGGGCAAACAGTGAAACTTGAAGTACAACAGAAGAAAAGATGTACTGCAAACTGCCTCAGTTCTTAGTATTGAGAGAACCTTATCTTGGAAAGGAGAATAAAATAAATCTCCAGAAGACTTCAGGAGCGAAAGTCTCACTCTCATGACTGCAGACATGATTATAATCAAATATGTAAACTTAATCATCTTTGATTTTTCAGGAAGAACTCATCAACCTGGATTTTCTGTACTCAGCATGAAAATATTCCTTGTATATTCTAGCTGCAGTCAAACAGTTGGCATTGAGTAATGTGCTCTGCTTTGGAATAGATGTGTAACTTGTTAACAGGCAGTTACTGTATTAAGCTGGAATTGCAGCATTAACTAAAGTAAACAGAATTAAAGTTTCTTGGTCTTTTATTAACTAACCCTTTTTACTGCAGTCTTTTCACTGAAGCTTTTCTAGGTGGTTTTTCCAGTTTAAAGATTATTTGCTGTCAATCTGGATACAAGTATAATAATGAGGTTGACATCAAGGGGAAAAAATCTAAGTTCTACTCCAAATACACTTGTTTTTTTCCTAGGCCACTATCTTGACATAGAACTTAAGCTGTTTAATCAATGGTACAACAAAATCTTTTACTAGGCAAGGAGCTGGAGTCCAATTTACTGTTCTTTTTCCTGTCTGTAGTTTTGGTAATTTAGTTCCTGCTGGTATTACTGACTCTGCTTTAAAATGAAAAATAAGCAGCTCCAGAAAACATGGAAGGCCAAATACTGTTTGTTTGATTAAAAATCCTCCTAAATTTCTGAATGTGTGCCACAAGGTTTAGTGTTTAATTTCAAATCTTGGATTCAAGATGTGTTAATAGCCCAGTAGACTACCTTATGGTTCTTCTTTCAGTGCAATAACTGGTTTGTTCAGAGCACTAAAACTATGTGAAACTACAATATTTGTTCTAAAAAAACCTCTACTGAGCCTTCTGTGAGGAGATCTGCTTACTTGACCTTAATGAAGCACAAATGTTCTGCCTCTGTACAGGTTACATGTAGGGATCGGAAAGCAAATGACTTCTTGTCTTGCTCAGCTTTGAAACTGGGGAGTCTGTTTACCCTGCTTTGGTGCTGTTTCAGCTCTCACATTTGAAACACTAGCTTCAGCTTTTCCAACCCTGTTGATTCCACTTGAAATGTTAGTGGAGATGCATTTCAGATGGATCCACTGGGTTGTTCTATCAGCACATAGTGCACTAATCCTCATGCTTTTACTTTGGCAGTCTGCTGTTGATGAATAGCTACTTATGTTTAAAGGGGCAAAACTCCACTTATATCACAGGACTGTGCCTAAGGTTGTATAAATTGCCATATTCCTTCAGCTCCTGGGGTGTGTCTCTAGCATTAGCATATTCTGTTTGGGCTATACATGCCTCATCATCCTGTCACAAGATGCTTGTATTCTAAACTTGTTTGGGGTTTTTTTCCCCCCCTTTAATGTGGTATCCTTAAAAATCACAGATATGGAGGAATGTGTCTTGTGAGGTTTTGAGGTGCTGGTGAGAGATGACCAAATGACTTATTTCTAGCTAAAATAAACAAAATGCACCTGAGCTCAGTTTCAAGGTTAATTCATATTTCAAGTGGCATTTCTAAAATACGGTATTGCAATACTGTTTATTTATACTTCAGATATATTGTTATAAATTAAAATACATTATGTCTTAGCATGAAGAAGTATTATCACTCTATGGTGTTTCTACTTTAAAACATGAGTCTTTATATATGAATTTTCTGACGTCCAGAGAAGGCAGTAATTCAGGATACATAATAACTTATTTTGCACTTTCAAATGTTGAGACTGCTTATTATACCTAATGGCTGTATAACCAAACATTTGATTTTGTTTGTGGAAGTATTTGCTTTTTCTTGTGCTCACCTAAGAACTATCAATTATGAAAGATTCTAAGAATTACTCCAAGTAGCACAGAGTTTTTGAGATCAGTTTAGAATAGAGGAAGAGCAGTTACGTCAGACATGGCAGCAAAGCACATGAAACGCTTTACAGAGCTGATCATAAAAGTAAATACACAAAAAATACAAGTCTTTTATTCTAGAGTAGGCTTCTTGTTTCTCTCAATGTTATTGAAGTAAAAAAAAAAAGGTAATCACAAAACTGTTCAATCTCTGCTTCATATTCAGCTCTGTATCTGAATATTTCTCCCTAACAAACAAGGAATGAATTGTATACGCTGAATAGGTCAGAGAAGGGGCAGTGAAAGAGCAGTTTGATAGGATTGTTGTCTCTTGGTGTCCTTGATTGGTTTGCAAGTGTTCGCTTGTGTCGTGACAGCCTGCCTGGAGTTCCTGCTTTGTGGTAATGCTGTAGCTTTTGCTTCCACTGCTTAAAGTGCTTGGTGCTTTGAGCAGCATGTTCTGTGGCAACTTGTACCTTCATCTGTTGCTTTCTTCATGCTCTTCTGGTGGAGGAGATGCACTGTAGCTGTTAGTTTGCTTCAACATGAGCTTTTTCGTACAGATATTGCTTCTTTTAAAATATAATAACTAAAAAAGTAGAGGATGGAAGAGGAAAAAAGCATCAAAAAGTTTGGTTAAAAGGAGTTAAACTAGAACAGGGCAAAATTACTGCGTGCTTTTAAAATAGCATTCAGTTACTGAATCTCTTCTGTTTATCTTAGATTTAAGATTTTAGTTTCCTATTAGAGGGTCAAAGGTGTTGCTTTTGTAACTTAAAATGAAGAAATATTCCAAATGACTTCAAGAGCAGGACTTGGTTCTAGTTTGTTATTCTATGTGTGTTTTTGTTCTGTCCCAGTTTTGCTGTATTGTGTCCTATTTTTATGTTTGGGTTTAGGTGGACCCAGTAGAACACTTTTAATCTGCTCCTTAAATTCCATTGAAGATGGCAGGGTTTGATAATAGGAAGAATCCACTATGATAAAAAAAGTATTTCCCTTTTATTTTCTCTTTGGAAAGACTTGTCTATAATTATATTGTATCAGATAACAGCAGCCTGTTGAACTTTGAGTTGGTTTAGTTTGAGATAATGGATTCCAAGGTCTACTAATAAAGACTGTGCCAAGGCTGCCTTTCAGTGTTGGCAGTTGCATTAGCTCTGTCATTTTGTCTTCACCTAAAAAAAGTTAATACAACTAGAAGATTCTTGTTGAGTAACTTAGTTTTGTGTTGTTTTCCTGTAATAATAAAAAAGGTAGAAAATCAGAGTAACATGTTTAATGACTTAGTGAAATGTTGCTGAGCTTTATAATGACCAGCAGTTTCTAAACCAGTTGAAATGAATGAATCCTTAAAATGCTGTTTCATAAGATGCTTCATGTTTTGGACTTGTGCAGATTCTTGAGACTATGCCAATGACGGACACAGTTGAAGAATTACTACAAGTAATAGGCCCGTTCTATGAAATAGTAGAAGATAAAAAGAACAGAGGATCTGACCTAACTGCAGGTTCGGACAAATAACTTCCTTTGTACTACTAATAATCATAACTCGGTATTTTGGGGGGCTTGTTTTCTGCAAATGATTTTAAAGCTAAACGTTGCATCTTTCTGTTCATTCTCTTTACCATATGGCAGTTCGAATGGAGAAAGTCTCTAAGTATTTGGAAGGTAGGAGTAATAAATTACGTGTAAATCCATCTTTTCCATTGTTCTGGTGCTGTAGTAACTTCCTGCTAACACTTGTGACTTCTGGGCTTGCCACCTCATTAGGCTGGGCTTTGTTTTATTTTACTTTTGAGGTGATTAGACTCAGGAAGCTGCTTGTTTAGTCCTTGTCTACAGGCTTTTGGAGCTGCTGAAGGAAGCCTCTTCCTGAAAATGGGAGTATTTAAAACAAAATAGCTCTCCCAAGAAAATCTAGTTTCTGCCTTTCTATTAAGAAAAAAAACAGCTAATGTGTACTGCTACATCTGACGTTGCTGTTTTTTATCAAAAAGCAGTTCTGGTAATCCAGCTGCCATCTGATTTAAAATTTAAAGAAATCCACAATCAAAATCCATGTTTTTTTAATCATGGCTTCTCTAATATGTACGAGTTTTCTGAGGCTCAAGTCCATGAAGGGACTATTTAAACATTTTAGATTTCTGACAAGTGGCAAACCTAGTGGTATCATAGCTGCATAAAAATNGAAAATGGGAGTATTTAAAACAAAATAGCTCTCCCAAGAAAATCTAGTTTCTGCCTTTCTATTAAGAAAAAAAAACAGCTAATGTGTACTGCTACATTCTGACGTTGCTGTTTTTTATCAAAAAGCAGTTCTGGTAATCCAGCTGCCATCTGATTTAAAATTTAAAGAAATCCACAATCAAAATCCATGTTTTTTTAATCATGGCTTCTCTAATATGTACGAGTTTTCTGAGGCTCAAGTCCATGAAGGGACTATTTAAACATTTTAGATTTCTGACAAGTGGCAAACCTAGTGGTATCATAGCTGCATAAAAATCAGTGTGATGATTTTTATTTGGCCATGCCATTGTGAGAGTGTTTTGACCATAACACTTATTATGTTACAGGTAATGTATTCATAAGGTTGCCATATAAGGCTTATGGTTGTTTAAATCTGGCGTAAAATTACATTTGATACCTGAATTGCAACACGGCAAAATGTGAAATAGTATTTAAAAAACAAATCCTTGTATAAATTAATTATTTTAATATGTTTAAGAGGTAGGAGTTAACTATTTAAGTTGCCTTTCCCCCCTGGCTTAACTAGCTTTTCCTCCCCTACCTTACAGGCACATAGTTTTGGTATCAAGTCTCAGAGAACCAGAAATAGTTTTTCCTTGGTTTTGGGGAAAGGTAATGGTAGAAGTTTTTAAATGGCCATTTTGAAAGTGATGTGACTTATTTATCAGTTAAAGTTGTGTTTACTTCATGTGTGGGCTGTAGTAAGTTTGCCTGACAGCTGAACTGATGGCAGGTTGTAAGAGTATCAATAGATCCAGGTCAGTGATCTGTGTAAGAAGGATTTACTTAGGCTTGGTGTCTGTGGCACAGTGCCAGAAGCCACTTCTTAAAAAAGTGACTTGTCCAGGCACACAGACAATCATGGAAGTTAAACCATACCTGTTTCCATAACAAATCTAGCATATTGTTCCTTAAAGAAGCAGCTTAAACATAAGGCAGTGTAAGTTAAACAGAACAGCAAATTTCAGCTCTACTTTGTTCTTTGTTGCAATAAATCTGGTGTTATGTTGCCATTCGTACTGTTTTTAAAGCTGCAACATCTGATTTTTCCATAACAAATTGAGACAGAATTTTCACAAAGTCCTTTTTACATTTTAAATATACCATTGCATTTAAGATTTTGAAGCCCTTTCTTTTGGTGCTCCTACCACTTCTCTGATTAAAAATGAAGCTGAAATAGTTACTATTGTTTACAGTACAGGTAGAAAAGCATTTCACAGAAATACGGAAGAATGAATACCTTCTGTCTTCCAGACAGATAGTAAAGATAAAACCAGTATACCCCAGTCTGTGTTTGAGATGATGTAGACACTGGTGACAATATTGATAAAAACTGACACATGTTATGTTTTGATTGTGTTGAATTCCTCTGGTCCTGTTCCTTTCCCTGTCCTCAAGCCCCTACTCTCTCTAACTTCTGTTGTGGAAGGTGTTTTTTCAGGGGCAGGCCATTCGTATGTTTGAAAACTGGGACCCTTCTCTTGGCTATCTTGGTTCATATTGCACCCCCATCTTCTGGTTCAGTCTCTTTTGAGTTCACCTTTCATTCTTCCATCAAACTTCAATCTGTATGCAGATCATTATCTAATTGTTTAAGAATTGCATGCCACTACCTCAAGATCAGCAGTTTCTTGAATTCGTGAAAAAGATTGGAAGTTCAATGTCAATCAGCTGTGGCTGGTGTATCATCTCTGACAGATTGGCTTCAACAGAAAAGTGTAGCCTTCTAAAATTGAATTTTTACTCCTTGTGGTTTTATTGGAAATGTTAAATACAAACCATTGAAATACTGTCTTCCTGAATCAATAGAGCTTGTGGCTCTTTACTAAAGATCCCTAAAGCCTGATGTGCCACCATTAAAATGACTTGTAACATCCACTAGAAAACAAGGACAAACTTAGCAGGTGCATGGATTACAAATATCCAGACTTGAATGTGTTGGTAAAGAAAGAAAAACAGAGAATTCCTTGCAATAGGCTGAGCAAATCTGAGGGTTGTTTCTAAAGCATGTAACCTGGGTAGTGTTTGGGAGGGTCATCCTGCAGCTGTGTGAGGAGCTTGAGTTCTCTGGAAAGCTGCGTCAGGAGTCTCTTTCTGGACGTACTTACGAAGTACTTCCTTACAGAGAAAGTTATTAATAAATTATTTTGGGGTACGTGAAACACTAGACATCAAAGAAGAAAGTAGGTTTTTAGTGTCATAGCACTGCAAAAGAGAATAGGTGACTCTTGCAGTATTCCAGAGGGACCCTTTTGTTTGCAGCTGCTGGAAGAGTTAGAGGGACTGTGGCATAAGATGGATGGGTGCTTCAGAAGAGCAACCTTTTAATTTTCTGCACTTGATAATAAAGGCACAAGAAATCTGATGTCCAAGCCAATGCTGAAAAGGCAAAGGATCTTCAAAACACCATTGCTCAGTAAATTTGAAATTTTCAAAATGGGGATTCAAGCTTTCTTACTGTGTTATACCTGAAGAAGCCAAAGGTGGGCTAGAATTGTCACCCTAGTGACCTGATACTGAGTAAAAATACTAAGAGTTTCAGAGCCAACTCATGCTTCAGGATGTTTCCCTGAGAATGTTCATGGGCATTTTCTGTTTTCTGAACATGAGTTAATCCAAAGTGGGGCAAGAAAATCCATACCTGACAGGCCCACACTGAATTAAAATGTAAAATATCTGGAAACTGTTCACAAGTTCTTCAGTAGAGTTTTTCTGTGTACTCCTTCTGCTTATGACAAAGCATTTAATCTGTTTAAAAACCCTGCTTAATGAAGATGACCCTTTGCCAGTATGCTGAGTAGTCACAGTGTTACTAAGCCTCTGTGAAAACTAAATGTTGCCTCCAGTAATGACAAGTTACGCATTGCAGAGGCTGTGGAAAGTTTCAGCATTATAATAATCCTAAATTTTGTCATCCTAATGAATGTTTATCTCCTGAAAGCTTTTCTCCCAGCTGTGTTGCCGTTGCACCATATGAAAGCCTGTTGAAGCAAGGTGACTATTGCTGCATATGCTGTTCTTGGCCTGTGCTGATTGCAGTAAAGACTCTGTGCTAGGAGCCCACATGGGGCCCTGCTTCAGTGGCAGCTTGTGTGAATGGCAGAGGCTGGCCTGGCTCACAGGCAGATAAAGCTATTTAACAATTTGTTTGGTGTCTTTCTGCACTTAGGTTAAAAGACAATTTTCACTGAGGTCTGTATGTCCTTTTAGAACAAGCAAATTCATGTAAACATTTTTATTTCTAAGGCAGCAGTTAGTACAGGACATAGATCAGCTTTGAAAGAAGTGAGTCTGTTCTTAATTTTTACTTTACAGGTAGAAATATTTTTCTTATTCTTGAAATGCAATTGCTTTAGATTTCATATGACAAGTTTATCTTTACAAACAGTTGTTTTCTCAAAGACCACCTCAGGTTATTTTCAACATCTTTGCTCTCTCATGGAGCAAAGTGGCACACTCTTCTTGCTTATGTGTGAGCCTTTGCCGTGAAACATCCTCTATATGCTTCATAAATTCACTTTTTCATGGCTGTTTGACTTCAAAGGTAATTGCTAAACAGATTTCCTTCCCTTCTGCCTTTCTTCACTAGGATTTTTAAGGAACTCAATGGCTGTGAATCTTCTTAGTCCTTTTTAAGAAGGGGGAAAAGAGCCATAATGCCTGTTGCTCTGAAACTGCTGTGCTTTATTGTTTTGTTCATGGCTGCACCACATGGCTGCTGCTAGGAGGTGCATTAAGGCAGGGCAAGTGTGGGGCAGGAGGAGCTGGTGGGTGTGTGGGTGAGTGAAGTTTGTAAAATTCCATCCTTAATCTTTTTCTCCTCTCCTAGTTTCCCGTGATAAGCTAACAGGTGACATATTGTATTTGGGAAGGCTAGTGTGGAAGTGTTATACTAATATTTTTGCTTATATCTCAGTAGTTTAACCTTCAAAAGCATCTAGAACATTCTCTGCAGTGTTTGTTGCAGAATAGGATTATTATATAAGATTAAGGGCTGGGCCGGCAAGTGCCAGTCAGTGGAGAGTCTCAGTGAGATGTAGATCAGTGTCTCAACGAGCTGTGGCTTGTCCTGTTGCAATATATACCTGCTTCAGGTACATATTATACACACCAAAATATATTTACACACCAAATCTGAGGCTACTTTATGGCTCAGCTTCAAGCCGATGGCTTTATGTCAGTGCTGTGTCAGTGTTGGAAATTAGGGCAGAGCATCAGTACAGCTCTGAGCCTGAGGATATCACAGCTCCTCTCACACACAGTAGCAGAAAATATATCACCACAGGGTGAGCAGCAGAGTGTCCGAATATGAAAACGTAACATTAAAAATTATTTTTTTTCAAAGTTGAGGGAGCTATGAGAAGGTTTCTTCCATGGAAAGAAAAGCCTGTCTGCATTGTGTTTCATGCTGGGTTGAGTCAGCAGTAACAGTTTTGGTGCATAATTGGTTACTGAGCTTAGATTTTCCCTCCAGCCAAACAAGATTTCCCTGTAAAAGGAAAAATAAGTGTCAAAAGCTCTTCAGGTTTTGAGAATCTAGGATATGTACCCACTTGCTGTAAAAAGCTCGTGTTTTATATTTTAGTTGTCTTGTATTTAAGCTCTTGTGAAAGAGAGAACTGAAATCCAGATTTATCACAGTTGTGTTCTACAAAGAAGCAGTAGATAGAGGTTTGGGAGGCTGGGAAGAACAGATGTAGGTAGTAGTACCTTGAAAAATTCCAAGTGGACATGGGCTGGTGTTTCATGGGTAACTTTATTTAGCAAAAATAATTAATCATAGCCTTTAAGATATATGGAAAAGCCATTTGTGTTATCTGTGTTTGATAGGGACTTCGTAAAAAGCTGTTAAGCTGGTAGGCTTGGAGCAGATGGAAGGAGAATATAATCTTAATGTTATTTCCTTTTTGTTTGTTTTTTTTCTTGTACAGGGCAAAACAATTTTTGATTCAGGCTACAACATGTGACTCAGCAATGTGGCTTTGTGTTGTTTTCAAGCATAATTCCGTTTTCTTTTTGGGGTTCTGAGTTCAGTGTGCTCATGTTTTGTATTTTCTGAAACAAAACTCAAGGGTGTAATAATGCTCCTCTGTACTTGTCATGCAAAGTGAAAGCTCCAGATGATGAATGCATCTCTTCCACACAGAACAGAGCTGAGCAAGTTCTGCTTGTTCTTCCAGAGGGAAGTAGTACCAGATTTGGGGACGTCCTGGATCCTGGAATGATTTTACTATTGTTGCAAGTTACAGTAAATATCTGAGAAGCAACTCTTCTTCATTCTCGCATGTTGGCTGAGGTGTTGACACTAATCTGGCAGCGCCTGGATCCACTGGTCTTGCTGCACATGCACCGTGTAACTGAGCTGCGTGTGCTTGTGGCCCTGTGCTCTGGACATCTGGTGGCCTTCGTGGAACTCCTGCCAGTGCTGGGAATGCCTTGGAGCAGCTGCTCTTCTCCCTGGGTTTTTCTGTCAGGAAGTCACAGGCAGGTTGTCTTTACTGGCAGAAGGCTCAGGAGTGTCAGGGAGGAGGGAAAAGTATCCAAGCCAACCCCAAAACTTGGTGGCCTTATTTATATGGAGCATATTCGAAAGTTCAAGGGAAAAGGTACTGGTGATAGGGATGGAGGTGAGAAACTCCTTAGATAGGAAAGTATGAAGGTCTGGGATGACCAGTCAGTAATCCTAAATACTGTACCTGCAAGTTAATATAAATGTGTGAGAAGTTGCTGTTGTCTGTGTTTATTCTTATCCACAAACTATTGTTCTGATGTTCATTAATGGTAAATAAAGAAATGAATACTGTTGATTAAATTGCTTTATTAAATACAGTGGCACCTCTTTGAGTGTAACAGCTTGAAAAACAAATAAGCAGAGAGGAATGCTGACAAAACATGGCTGTAGTCTTTTGGAGTATATTAAAAATAAAAAGGAGGAGAGGCTTCCTTTTCTGTTACAGTAAAGTTTAGGAAGACTAAACCACAAAAAAAAGGAAAACTGCATAGAGGAATAGCTTGCTGCCACAATTGTGTGTTTAGGGAGTACATTTTTTCAGAGAACTTGCACTTTAAATTTAAAAGAGATAAAACCATGGTAGTTAAAGTAAGGAATTTAATATTTTTTCTGTCTGGGTATCTAACGGACTCTTCTAAAATCTCTTTAGTTGTGATGGCAACTTGTTTAAATATGGCAGAACAGACATTACAGAGCAGGGTGGGCCCCCGGAAATTTTCTTTGTGGTGTCCTATATTAAAAAGAATGGAAGGAAATGAGGGTATAGAAACTCTTGTTCTAGCTGAAGAGCTTATTATTCCCAGATGTTTGCCTGTACCCCTCCTGTCCCACTGCACTCCCTCCTTGCAGTATTTTGATACACCAGTCTCAAAAGGAGGCGGAGATTTGTGTAACCGAGTGTATTGGAAACTGCAGAATGTGGTTGCACAAACTTGGAACAGAAGCAGGGAACCTACTTGGATGGGTAACAAGCATGAAACTTCAGGTGGTGATGGCAAGAAAAGAGTTACAGTTACCTGATTATCAAAACGATTTTGTACAGCATATAGGTCTCATTGAGACTTAACATAAAAATTTTGATAAAGCCTGAATCTATGTAAACACAGACATGCAGGGACACCCCTGTGTAAGGTGATGTAAGTGTAGGTCACAGAAGTCTTGTAGTAGCTAAGATTTTGCAGCTCTTGAGCAGATAGCAAAGTTACAATATTTTGCAAAGGCACATATTTTTTTTTTAAACACTGAGGGCCTACACAGCTAGTTTAATGTTTCATCATGTCTTCCATCTTCTATTGGAGACTGGCTCCTTATCACTGGTGTTTTCAAAGCATATCAGAGGCTGTAAACTTGTGAGAGGATGATACTGTGGTGTACTGGGCTAACCATCAGTACAGCTCCAGCAGTGCATATTGACTTTATGTAAGAGTTATGTGCCTGTTCAGAAAACAAAAATACGGGGCAGTTGAGAAAAACTTGCTAGGCAAGGTTGTCTTTGTAAAGTAAGTTTCAAGCTGGGACAGACTCACAGAGGCATTTAAGCTCCAAACTCTGATTGGGGTAAGAAAAATTGCCTTGAAGTTTGTGGAGTGTTGGAAATCACATACATATTATTGAGAAAGTTAGCCCCGTTATACAGGTAGTTGAGACAAATCCTAGTGCTGTCTTTAAATAAATATATTTAGAGTGGTTCAAATCTCTTAACAGAGCTGATGCAAGAAAATAAACACCTAGTGAGAGCTTGTAGTGAAGCTGCATGTCTGTTCACCACATCCTTTCCATCTTGCCATTTTCTTTTGTTAAATCTTTCTTGCTTCTGTTTTCATGTTGTTACTGTTATAAAGCTCTTGGTACATGGCACTGGAAAGCCCCAGACCCCATGCTTCAGGCTTTTACACAATAGAACTTCTTTGACTAGAGAGCAGTACAGCTTTGATGGAGAAAACTGTCACATATCTCAGAGAGTGATGTTGTAGGCAGCAAGATGAAAGTAATAAACCAAGAGGAATTGTATAGTATCTAAACTAGGGCAACAGAAAAAGCTACTAACATTTTGCCTGCAGTTGAAGTGAATAAAAGGAATAAAGGGGTCGGGGGTGACCGGGTGGGATTAGCACACACCAAGCTTTACTTGTGACATTAACATTAAGAAGGTACCTTTCTCAGGGAACAGCCATTAACCTCCCAACAGAGACAGCAGAAGTCACTTCTAGTTGGCTTTGTTTAGTCTTCAGTCATCATGTCTGGTTTCTTAGCAGATGCTCAGAGCAGCAAGGAGGATTCCAGCAAACCGTGAGTTTACCATGTAGTGAAAGCAATTGGGGGTGGACCTGATGAGGATAATAGTGCAAGGGTTCTGAGGAAAAGCATATCATTGTGTGACATTTCCAGTGGCCAAGACTATGTACAGTGATGTGTTCTTCAGAGTCTGCATCAAAGTGATACCTCTTTATGGTCTTTAGGGGCACTGTTGCTAAGAATGAGTTTATGGAAGAAATATGATCCTGATGGATTTTAGTTATTCAGGTGTCCCATGGTGTGATACCATAAATCTGTTAGTGTTGATATATTCTCTCAGTTTGACCTCTTTATTTAAATGTATGTGATGCATCCCTTAGAAGCTTCCCCAAGTGAATAATCTCCTTACTGAAAGTAAGTGAAGAAAGAACACGCTTGAATGTTCAAAGACATTCCCTTCAAAAAGAAAAGAAGTGTATCTTAGAAAAAAGCTTATTATATAGCTGGGTTTTTTTACAGTATCTTAGGTAGGCTGAGGAGCTTTACAGTTTTAATTTGCCTTTCTTCAGAGCCCAGTGTTCCTCCTTGTCTTTCCTGCTTACTCCCACGGCTGGGTAGGACATGGATTATTGTGCCCCCACCTCCTTGTTGTTCAAAGGGAAGGGTGATGTTTGTCTTACCATGCCAAGGGAGCTGTGTCTGTGCCTAATGCTCATGCTGTGAAGACAGAACTGTTCCCTTATCCTTCTTTATGCTGCTGCCTTTCAGAAAAACACGTCGAGTACTTGAGGGATTCACAATTAATGAAAGATGCTTGTGAGAAATAAACTGGTAATATATTGGGATTTCTCTTTTGTGAAATTAATTTCCTTGCAAATAGGAAAGTATTCTTCAGTGAGCAGAAAATAAGGAGGTGATTGCTTATATTGTAGTCTACAAGATGGACAATTGCTTTTCCAGTTCTCTTTTTATAATAAAGAAGTAGAGTTTTTTAATCTTTGCATAAGAGTTGGGTTACATCAAAGCAATGGTGCAGGATGCCCCCAGAAACCTTGCCTTGCAATAAAGCTAAGATAAACATAATATTTAACATGTTCATTATTGGTACACAGTAAGTTGTTTTGCCTTTTTTCTTTTTTAAAGTGCTGTAGGTAAGCTTGGAAACTAGAGGAATGTGAGAATGCTCTTCATTGGAAGGTTAAAGCATAAAACCCCCTAGCTCTCAATTACCATGCAGCAAAGAAAGTAGCAAAGCTGGTTTGGCAACTCCAATGTAATTGGATATTAGTTTACCGTTCAGTGTTAAGCCTAAATGTAAGAATTAATCTTTTAAGGTTCTGACAAGGGAATGTGAAAATTATGCAAATAAAATGCTGTGGCGACAAAAGTCAGATTTCAGCCTTGGAGTCAACATGTAAATTGTGTGAGTGTCTCACAGAAACTGCCCCCTCTTTGTACTCAGTCACTCTGTCCTAATAGAGGAGGCTTAAATGATCATCAGGATGTATTTGATCATGTCTTTTTTACAGGAGGTGGTAGAATTGTCCTTTATATACTCCA
>VYZS01023485.1:52117-63828 GCA_013400695.1 Neodrepanis coruscans
CTATAGGCTCTGCTTTTCCTTTTATGTTACACAGAACTAATATTTGTTTGAAGAACAAATTTTATCAGTTTGATCCAAAATCCTACTCAACAAGAATTACAACCCCTGCTCCTTCTCTACACTTGAAATAACTAAGGCAAGTAAGTAAGTAGAGGAGACTTGCAACACTGCACACACAAATACAGACTGGTTTTAATTTATAGTGAGAAGATGAAACAGTCCTGACCTCAACATCCTTCTCCCACCTGGGGCTGCTGCAGCATTCTGATTCCACACTGGACACGTATGTGTGTGACTGACTACTAACACTGGAAGTGCCAAACCTTTTTCTTGACTGAAGCAGAGTAGGAGTTAAACTTCTCGCTGGCATCACAGGCGTTAATTGAGAATTATCAAGATCTTGAGGGAAAAAAAATTCAAATGTTGATACAAATAGGCAACACATATTGACTGGCTTCACACTATGTCAAGGTTTCACATTGAAGGCAGTTTTTTGTGACAATATAACTTTTCTTATCATCTCTTCTGCATAGCCAATTCACACCTTTTTTGAATGAGGGACTTGCCAAGAATGTAAAAGCAGTATTAACAGTAGCAGCACAGTTGCCTTTTTTCTCATTTAAGGTTAGAAATGAGAAAGCAGCAAGATACAACAATTTAAATGAAAGCACACATTGCAATATTAAATAATTTTCAAGGAAAGTATGTCAAGAATTGGCTCAATTTCTCTAAAGTCTTAAAGGGTGGTATTGAATTCAGTGGTTGTGATTTGAAAAACAGTAACAGAAGACAACATAGGTAGTGTAGGTGAAAACATGTCAGACTTAAAGCACTGGAGCAGAGGTACCCAGCAAGGCACCAATAGCAGCAGAGCCGATATGAAGTGGGTCCAAACTGCAGATAAAATTAAAAGCCTTATAGCCAGAGTGTTACCTCAGCACAAGGCTTGGTGTACTCACGTGTTTTGAATAATTTCGTTGAAAGAGGGGTATTTTCCTTTTGGACTGTAGGTACAGGAGACACCCCTCCACGCAGACTGTCAGATGATGGACTTGAATGTTGCCCTGGCATTTTCATTCCAGCAGGAGTATACTAACAAGCAGAAAGAATCATAGTTAAAAATCTGTAGAAACACCCTCAGTCCAGGACTGAGAGTATAACTTCACACATTCATTACTCTGTTTGCATTGGAGCTTGGCCATGCCCATTTACCAGACTTTTTGAAGCACAATTGATAGCAATTCAAAACATAGTCCAAGGTAATCACTTCAGAACAATAAAGTACTGGAAACATACAGTAAGTCATTCTACCAATTGGCAGAAGAGATACAAGAAAAATTAAATAATTGTCATGATAAGGTTAAAGACAGCAAGTAAACTAAAAGAATTATGTATTTCAAAAACAGCAAAAATTTCTTACAAAGCCCAGAGAACTGATAAGAGACAACAATTGTCCTGGAGTACGTGAGTAGTCTTGTTTTGGCTTTGCCATTGATGGTGTAGTAAGGATATCGATCATGTTTATCTCTACAAACACACACAAAAAAAACAGGTCAGGTTTTCATTTTGCTATTAAGAAAAGACAAAGTTGCAGACATTTACTAAAGCTTTATCAAGAGGAAAATTACGTTCAACGAATACACAAACGAAGCCACCAAACCCAGTTGAAATAGTACCCACACATTCTTACTCAACACAAGCTGTTTCCTCCTGTACATCCACCATAAAATTACAGTATATACATACAGAAATTGTAAAAGCCCAATTTATTTTCTGACACACTATTTTCTAACTTGATACCAGCTTTGGTTTTTAGGCAGCAGTTCCAGCCCATAGCCCTCAGACTAAGATGGCACATTTGATTCAAAGCCTGTCATCTCTCCAAAAGACATCTCAAAAAAGCTACAGAAGAATTTTTCACAGGTGAAAGCTCAACCTTAGATGGCATTTTTTCTGCTCACTAGAAGTAAGGAGACTTACAGCTTACACAACATGTTCAATTAGACACAATAACCTGTCCCATTAAAACATCAGTTAAAGCAGTATATTAAAAAAACACACAGTATACTTAGCATTTTCCTCCATATTCTTCAAACCATGAATCAGAAACACCATAGACGGCTCTGAATTTCTGCATTCCTTTAACTATGTAAAAATGATGCACCTGCCAGCAGCTGTCTTAAAAAAAACTGAGATGGTGCTGTGCTGATAAGTTTGGACAATTTGGTCAAGGGGTTGTAGGCACAAACTTGTTCAGGAACTTCCTGTTTGCCTTAAGACCTGCAGCCTGTTGCCTGTGTCAGACAGTCATTTGACTATTCAGCTACATCTTCCACTACTTGAAAAGAGAATGTTCACATGCCAAAGCACTGATTTAATCTTCTGTTACTAACTTTGCACCTCTGCCTGTCCCTCACATTAATATTTGCAATGTCTCAATTTATTGGAAACTAAGACATACAAGGACTGATAAACATGAACTGAAGGAAAAAAAAGTAGTCAGAGGAACACCAGAAAATGCCAAAATTATTCATTTAACCACTGAATTCTCTTGATGGACTTCAGAAAACTTTGAAATCCCTACCCCTTAAGAGAAATGGTTCTAGATCATATTTCATACAACCTTGTCTCAAAGAATAAATACTTTACCTTCTGAAGTGCATTGCATCAAGAAGGCCCCTTAAATGCATGCAGCTTATCAGTATTTGCATACCACAAATCAGTTATTTGCACAACATTTGCACTTATTTAATTGAAAGCTGACCTCTACAGGGATGAAAAGTGTTGAAGAATATGGAATGTGACTCAAAAATACATTCTAATGTATTTTTCCAAAAAGGATACAGGCAACTCTCACCTCTGTTCAGAGTAACTCTGGAAAGCCCAAAGTCTGTCAACTTTATATGGCCCTGATTAGAAATGAGCATGTTGTCTGGCTTCAGATCCCTGAAAACATGAATATAGTTTGAGTCAGCAAAAGGCTGAGGAGGAAAAAAGGCCAGGAAGGTTATCACAGCTGAACTAACACAGCTGCCAACACACCCCTGACTGGGAAGGAGATCACAGGCAGGGGAGAGTAGTGTGTATCTGTCTGCTCAGCTTGCAGGCACAGATTTTATTTCAGACATTGTTTCCTCACACACACAGACACAGAGACATACACAAAAAGCTTCTGGAAGCTTCAGCAAATAAGGCAGCTGTGGAAGCTGTTACAATGAAACAGTGATTGGTTATGTGTAAAGAGTGAATAAATTAAAAGCCCAAAATACCAAATATTTATTTGTAAGAGAAAAAAAAGTTTTACCTGTGGATTATCCCGTGCCTGTGAAGATAGTCAAGGGCCAAAGCTGCTTCAGAAATATACTTAATAGCCATTTCTTCATCAAAATATCCATAAATATGGAGAAGAGATTTGACATCTCCACCAATAAGGTACTCCATCACCTGCCAGTCAACCATTTTAAACTTAAAATTTAAACTTAAAATTTGCATGAAAAATACAAAATAGCTCTCACCCATAGGAAATTATGATTTCAAGGAGCAGAAGCTGATAAAAGCTGCCTTGTGCAAACTTTATTTCCCACACAATACTTTTCACTTGGATGAAATAAAGTTTCAAATGATGGAGAACATGAAACATTTTCTTTTAATAGATGATTTCCTTATTTTATTTGCTTAGGCTACTCTCAGAAATTAATTTAAAAGCTGCCCACAGTAGTTACTTGACAGCTGTCTACAGGAAGATTTCTGTGTTATTGAAAATGAAATACAAAGCACTCCTGTGAAACTCAGGGCCTGAAGCCAAAGATCACTGATAACCTGTTCTATACAAACCAGTGTCTCAATGACTTGAGTTTGCAAGTATTTATACACAATACTAAATTCAGACCTGAGCCTTCTGAAATAAATACAAATTGCCAGAAATGTATATACAGTGAGAGCTACTGTGCATTTAAGAGAGTGTCTAAAAAGAATACAAATATCCAAAAAAAGTTATCTAAACAGAGACATGATTATGGCCCACACCACAGTCAAGATAAAGACAGCAGGGCTTTAGAAACTCACTCTTTGGAGACAAGAGTGCATTTATGGGGGTTTAATCAGGAAATCTAACCAGTACCTAGATTCCAACACACAATATACATATACATACACACACACTCTCACAGACATGACATCTCCATTACAAATCCTTCATCCTGCAGTCTTTTATTCTGTGCAGCAGTTCAAAAACTCCAGAAAAGCAGCCTTTGTTTACACTCAGAATGCACAGGAGGAGTGCAGAGCCACCTTGGCTCGGAATTCCATCAGGCTGCTGGCTGTGTGTGCTTGCAGCAACCCACACAATTACATCAGGCCATGTCAGACAGCCTGAATCCATGTGACCTTGTGTGGAGCAGTGGATAAACCTACACACAAATCCTACTCCACTGCTCCATGTGCTCTGTGTAACCCAGCACTCAGCTTTGCCACTCAGTTATCCTCTTCCCCTGTAGGGCAATGACCAGAACAAATTTTGGCACAGGCTACAAGTAAAACGGATTTTCTCTAAATGAGCCAAGGAGTGTCTTTCAGTCATTTGGATATTGCTTGAACAGAATGGTTTCTTGTTTTCTCTAAGATTTCTACGTTTTTCTAAGACATATTAGCTATTAGAAACAGTACCAAGAAAAGAAAAATATTCCACTTGTTGAACCATTCTGAGAAAGAAAAAAGTAAAAGAGACTAAGGAATAGCCACTCACAACTATAAAAATGTTTTCAGATATTACTAGAGTTCACACCCCGTGTTCAAGACTATCAATAAAATGGCACAAACATGTTTTTACTCACTAAATAGATGTTATTAGCTGACTGAAGTGAGTAGTATAAATGCACAATGAAAGGACTTTTACTGAGAGCCAGCGCATCCCTCTCTGCCTGGACCTGGTGGACCATGTTTTTGTTGATCATGTCTGCTTTTTTCATCACCTGAAAAACAAAAGCAAGTAGATAAACATTCTTTTATTTGCTCAACCTGCAGTTCTTCAGTCCGTTCATTTATCTATATACTTAAAACTCACATACATATAAAACAGACCTGCAACTTCATATACAGAGAGAATTTTAAACAGCAGGTTATTATTATACAACCTTTCCCACTGCTCTCCCCTGACTGGAAATCACAGTGCCAAGATTTACTGCAATTACACACACTGGAAAGTCAGTGTTCAGGTATGTGAAGTCAAGTTGCACTGAGTTAACCCTGTTCTCCACAGTACACAACTCAGACCCACAAAAAAGCCTTCAGGCACTTGCTGGCCAAGCCTTCCCATCTCTTCAGAAGCTGAGATGTATGACCCAAAACTGAAAGCAGAGTGCAGCAGTAAAGCCACCCCATCTTGGTATCCTCAAGAGCAGCTATTCCAGTGTCTGATTCTTAACTTTGCACAAAAAAGAAGCAATTTTTTCTTAATTTAAAATCTACAATAAAGTCACCCAAGGAAAGAAATCCCAAAGGCATCCAACTTGCCAGAAAGAAATAAAAAACTTGATGGTGATTTAGGCTCCAGTTCCTATATTGGATTATCCCACTATATGTTAAATTCAATCAATATCAACCCTGAAGAGAAGATGCACAACAGCAAGCTCAAAGGTATTTAAGCAACCATGGCACATTTATTGGAAGTTTGCCCACCTACACCATCTTTTTTGCAGATATATACAGTGATAATAAAGCAAGTTTAATTTACCCCTTTTCTATGCAGCCTGACTGTAAAAAGTCCCATTTGTTACTTCCTATGTAAATGCTGATCTGAACTGTAAAAATATTTATTATATGTTAAGTTCAGTACTTTGAACAACCCACAGGTCTCTCTGCAGTAGTGGTACAGGACTTCCACAAAAGCTTTTAGGTCACAATATTTTCAATAAATTAACACAACTGAACCACTCTACATGCAGCACCTAAACCACAGCACATTAGTTTCCACAACTACCATCACTGTTATCAAAGCTGATGCCAAACAAACTCCAAGACAGACAAAAAATTACACTTACAGTAACTACTGGCCTTAAAAAACTTTTCGCACGTGTTTCATGTTGTAGTCACGAACTAACCATAGACTCCAGCACAGTAACGATAAAGGAGTTACACAAATGCTTTGATCTCAAAATGCTGAGAACAAAGCAGTATCAATAGACACACACAGCTCTGAAGAACACCTTCTATTTTGCATGATTGCTTTTACATTTCCCTCTTCCTTGCGTACTATGCATCTTGTCATAATCCCTTTAATCGCCGAGTCAAGCTCGCACAAATGACGGGTGAAGTTTTTACTTCTGACAGGTCACGATTTCAGCCCTTTGCGCATCCACACAGAAACCGCAGGGGGTCGGTCTGGTTTGGCTTGGTTTGTTCTGAAGGCGCAGGATCGCTCCCATGGTTTGTTCTCTCACTCATCCCCCAGGCGCTGCTTTCCCGCCGGGGCGCGGTCACGGCAAGTACAGACCGGGGACAAACAACACGCTCGGCGACGCTTTGGAAGCCAAAAAAAAAGGTGCGGCGTTCCCTCCACACTTAAGACCCTTCCAAGAGCAGCCGCCGGCTCAGCAGCGGCCCCCGGAGCGGAGCTGAGCCCGATCCCGATCCCCCGCAGCCCCGGAGCCTCCCCTGCCCCACTCGGGGTCACCCTCACCCCTCACCTTCACCGCATAGAGCCGGCCCGCCTTGCGGCCCAGGTACACCTTCCCGAAGGCGCCGCGGCTGATGGGCTTCACGATGGTGAACTCCTCGATGGAGGGCGGACGGGGCACCCGGACGCGCCTCGGACCGGCGGCCGTGCCCGTGTCGGGACCGGCAGTGTCGGTGTCACGACGGGGCGTGTCGGTGTCGAGACCGGCGGTGGCGGTGCTGGGACGGGCTGTGTCGCTGTCGGGACCGGCCGCGTCGGTGTCGGGACGGGCCATGTCGCGACCAGCCGTGTCGGTGTCGGGACGGGCCGTGTCGCCCCCGGGCCCCTCGGGCCGCACCGTCCCCATAGCGCGCGCCCGCCCCGCCCGGACCCGCCGCGATTCAAAGCGGCGCCGGCCCCGCCCCGCACCAACGGGCGGTCTCGCGAGAACTTGCGGAGGGAGGAGGGGGAGCGGCTGTGAGGGACAGCAGAGCCCGGAGCTGGATAATACGGAAGGAAACGAATAAATAAATACGCGGTTTGTCACCCCGGCTCCACAAATAAATAAATAAATAAATAAAAAGATACATGCATGCGTACATACATACATACATACTAATTTTCTCACCTCGGCTCAATAAATAAATAAATTAAATACTCGGTTTGTCACCCCGGCTCCCAATCCAGCGGTCTGCTGTTCCTTGCTGTGACCGGGCGGACTGTCCACTGTCCGTGGGAGGATTGAAGGGGTAGGAATTCAACAGAACTTGGTGTGAGACATTAAAGGACCGGGGGATAATATTTATTTAGAAAGAAACAACTGACTTTGGTTCCGTATACTCGTTTTCATATTTTCATTTCATATTTTGAGTTCAAGAAGCGTTTGGACGATGCTCTCAGGCACGTGGTGTGGTTTTTGGGGTGCTCTATGCAGGGACAGGCTCTGGGCTCGATGGTCCCACTGGGTCCCTTCCCACCCAGCAGAGTCTGTAATCGTATGATTTCCTCACAGCTCCAAGAGCTGTATCCAAACGGCACAGCCAGAATTGCTTATGTGTAAGAGCTCACGACCCATGCAGTCCTTACTGCTCCCTGGTGTTCTCCACGTTGGTGATGCCAAACTGCTCCCTGGGCAGCTCTCCCGTGATCAGGAGTGACATTAATATGTTCTGTTGCTTCCCTCCAATTCTTGATTATGTCAGCGGCAATTTACCGTAGGCAGGTTTGTTTCTCCAATTTTTGTGGAATTTGTGTCCTTGTGTTGGATGTCCCCATGGCAGGGGCGGCATTCACAGTGTGCTCTGACCCTGCTGCCACGGGCCTCCTGACAAACCATCTGTGATAACCCTTTATCAGAGCACAGCCCTTCTGCTCCGTTCTCACTGCTCACCAGTTTTACTGCACTGAGTAAAACTCGGGTGTGTCGCTTTTTTAACCCTTGCCTGACTGCTTTTATGTTGCTTTCACGTATACATTGATGTTCCTGTTTCAATCACACGGGTCTTAATTGTTCTGTTGCATCAGCAAAGAGCCATCGCTGCAGAGGCGAATACAGAACTGTGGGTCTTTATTAACACAGCAGATTAATCATCAGGCCCTTGTTTCACTCAAAGATACATCACTTCTAACCTGATACTGCAGAGGGAGGCCACACTCCTACTTGTGAAGGAGTGCTGCGACCTCACACATTCCAGCAACACTTCCAATTTAATGAACAAATGTAGAAATCATGTGTCCAATCAGCTTTCTGTACAATCTATCAGTCTGTTAGTTATTTAACTCTGCAGCCTTGGTTCAGCTGCGATGCCAGCGGAGAAGCCCAGCTGAGAGCAGCAGGGACTGCCCCGTGTGCTGGCATCCTGGGCCAATATCAGGTTATGCCAGCCCTTCCCTGGAGGCAGCAGGAGTCATGGTACAACCACGTGGAAAGCTGCTTTCACGGGGTGGATCCAAGTTCATCAACTGTTAGATTTTTTTTTTTTTTGCTGTTGTCAGGTGAGGTTCCCGCCAAATCAGCGAGCTGAGCCACGGCAAGGGAAGCATAACTGTGGCTGTGCTCATCGAGTTGGTGTGGGCAGCACTTTCAGCGAGGAACAGTGTTCATGTGAAAGAAATAAAATGGTAATAAACCCAAAATAATTGGGCAGGTTGGGAAAAAGTGCACAAGGCGTAGAAGAAGGATAAATATCACTGACCCAATTCTGCCACATGTAGATTCCATGTCAACTGAATGCAAAGAACAGTATTTGGGTTACTGATACCATTGCTGAGAAAAACAGGGAATAAGCTGTAACCAATTTTTAGGTTAGAAAGTCAACGTGACGTTATTCAGCACTGAATGTACATGGGGATGGCTCTACAAAACATGTACATCAATTATCAAAACTACTATTTATACATTTTAGCAAACAAAGGAATTAGTGTTCATTGGTTATGAGTTACATAATTCCCTTATTAATGAGAATTCTATCTTCTATTGATTATAAATACTCTCCCTTCTCACGCTAATTGGTCCACACACTCAGTTCCTCCCTTCTTCTGGTTTGGGGGTTTCTTCAGTCGGTGGTGACAGACTCCCCCCTTCCAGAATTACCTTTTACCCACTCAGGGCTGATTTCAGCACAACCACTGAGTTTGTTTATTCGTTTTTCCCTTATCTTGGGAGTCCTGCCAGTTGTCCTGGTTGTCCATGAATTCTGCACTCCTTCGTGTTTGTTATCCATGGCACATCCCTCTTCCCAAGCCGGGCTAATTTTCTCCCCCAGGTCCGAGAGCATCAAACCGTGTCAAGACCTCCCTTTCCAACACACGGACATCCCTTACGGCTTGCTCGTTATCTGAAATCCATTTCGCGCATTACATCTCCCTTCTACCTGATTAACACCTGGTATTTTGCCCCACTGCTGCATGGGCTCCTCTGTTAAAGAAACAGACCTTGTTCGGTAAAAATACCCGTTTAAAAGCCTACATTTCTGTGTACCCGCGGAACTCCGCACGGAACAGTCCCAGCCCCGCACGGAGCGCTCCAATTCGGCGCGGAACGGCCCCAGCCCCGCACGGAGCGCTCCAATTCGGCACGGAACCGCCCCAGCCCCGCACGGAGCGCTACCCGGGTGCGGGCCCGGCGCTGTCCCGGGGCGGGGCGGCCGCGGCCCGGAAGCTTTTCCGCTTTTCCGGCCCGGTCAGCGCGGCCGCGGGCGGACATTTCCCGAGCGGAGCCGCCGCGCTCCCGGCCCGGCCCAGCTCCCGGCGGCTCGGCTGGAGGCGGGAGAGGCGCCTGTGGTCGCCGTCTCCGCCGGGAGGATGTTTTCCTTCTCCACCGTGCAGCCACAGGTGAGGGGCTGGCGGGCGGCCCCGGCCCCGGGCGGGGCCCGCTCTGGGCCGGCGGCGCTCGGGAGGCCCGAGGGTGGCGGGNGCCTGGGGAGGCCCGGGGGTGGGGGGGCGCGGGGGGGGGAACCGGGATCTCCTCCGGGGGGGAAGCCGAGATCTGCCCTGGAGGGGGGGAGGAACCGGGATCTCCTCCAGGAGGAAACCGGAATCTGCCCTGGAGGTGGTGGGGGGGGTGAGGAGCCGGGATCCCTCCTGACTGCCACGGTCCCGGGTGTGTTCTTGGGTGTGGTGGGGGCTGCGGCGGCCCGGGATCCGCACCGAAGAAGAAAATAAATGGAGGAGGGAGGGGAAGATACAGAAAGGGCTTGTGAGGAGTAAAAGTGTTCTGAAGTGGAATTGCCGTAGATGGCGCTTCTTAGTGTCGGTTTCTGTTGTGCAAGTCGGAGTCGTGATACGTGTTACTAGAGCTACAGGTTAAACGGTGCTGTTAATTGTCACAGGCTGCTGTGAAAACCGAAAAGAAATCTCTTGGAAGCGTTAGTGGAAGAAAAGCCCGTCCATGGTCTGTTCTGGAGAACAGTCTGAATGCGGGAAGGCATCTTCTGTCAGACAGTGAGACTGGGGGGTTTTGTGGACTTCGAGCTGAACCCGTGGTTTTACTTTTCTGTTTTGTGTTAGGGGATTAGTATGCGATAGTCTTATTCCACAGTGGTATTTGATTGCTCTTTCCCGGTGTGGGGAATGCGTTAATAGCTGTTGTTAGCGTGGCGAAGTGGAAGAATTTGTAAGTTTGCAGGCATGTGTCGTTTCACCATAGTGAATGCAGGAGGAAGGTTGGGTTAGTGGTTGAAATGGTGGCTTTGGCCTCTGGACACTTTATGGTTTGTACCATACGCTCCCAGAATTTAATTACAACTTTGGACAGTTAATTATGAGGCAGTTTTCATGTCTGGCAGCGTTGTCTCTCCTGATCCTCTGCCCAGCCAACACAGAGATGGAAGTTCTCAGAGAAGGACATTCTTAGACGTGCCTGATTAAGCTTGAGCCAGGTGTTGGAATCAGGATCATTCCAGCAGCCATAGTTGTACCCCAGTTCGTTCCAGTGCTGTGTACTGGGACTGGGATGTTTTGGAAGCATTGGAATTGTTTGTCCCCCGTGTTCATAGGGATGCACTGCTAGAGGAGGATGTGCGGTGCCCCTGGGCTTCCCTGAGCTGGAGCGGGCTGAGTGCTGCTGAACTGCACGTTTGACTCTCTGTGGGTGTGTCTGTGCATTAGGTGTGTGCAACTTCTGGGAGTAACTTGTATAATGCAGGAAAAGTACAGCTGTTTCAAGTTATAAAAGTATTACTTTACAGGTGAAAATAGGTCTTGTTTGGAAAGCAATAGAGGAGTCAGTAGTATTTAAGAACAGTGGTGTCTAAATTAGTAAAATGTTGATAAAGCCTCATGATTCAGGGGTATCCAAAAGCAGCCACTGAGCTTTTTGTTCAAGTTTTTTCGAGGGTAACCAGCTGGATGAGGTCTCTTGGGTTTTTTGTAGCTACACATTGAGGGCAGTCTTTGTATCTTCTGAATGTTGATTAACTGTACCTACTTCTAGATTTGCAAACCTAGTAATTATCTTTAAGCTTATGTTTGGAAACTAGGAAATTTAACCTTTCTTTTTTTTCCTCTTCCATGTTTTGTGAGCTTCTGATCTGTCATGTACTTAAACTTTTTTTTTTTT
>VYZS01023487.1:0-24176 GCA_013400695.1 Neodrepanis coruscans
TAAGAAAATTAGATATCTACCACCAGAGGATTCTGTGGAAGTCACATGGAAATGGAAGGTTCCCAGGAAAAGGGCAAAATGGAGTCCATGTGCTTCCTATTTAAGTGACTTGGCTATCACGGCCACTCTTCCCAGGCAGGACATTCTTATTACTGGCCACTTAGTGTCCTCCAGGCCAGACCGACATGTGGTGCAGGCAATCAAGGCTGCAGGGGGTGGGGTGTGGGCAGGCTACCAGGCAGGCCTTCCTTGGTTGACAGGTTAAACACATGGGTCTCAAGCCATGGGCACTCAGGGCTGCCATCTTGGCTTCAGAGCATGTGGAAGCTTGACCATGGCCCCTCCCCCAAGACACACACACACTCCCACACACAATGGTTAGTCTTACACAATGTCGTGGTTTTACCACTAAAAAGCATGGTACTGACAAGAGATGTCCAAGAGAAGCCACACACACCCAAAAAGAAAACACACAAGTAACACAGTTTATTTCACACACACACAAAACCGACAATAAAGTGCAAAAACAGACAAATTAAGCTTCCCCAGATCCGTGTTGGGATGGGAAGGCTCTGGGATAGTGCTGGTTTTTCCTGTTGGGGGTTCCAGAAGAGATGCCTGGATAATTAGAGAAGGACCCCGACTTCAGCTCTCCCGGNGGCTGTTGCAGCACCCCTGCCACCAGCGCCAGCGCTGCCGCCGCCAACACAGCCGCCACCGTGGCTTGCGGTAGCATCAAACTCCAAACACGGATGGCCACGCCGCCCAGCATGAATATGGTGGGGGGAGGGGGCCACCACACCAACGCCGCGGGTGAGGAATGCAGCCATGCCGGGGACCAGCCTCGTCCCCGCCCGTCATGGCCCAGGGGACAGGGCAGCCCTGCCCCCCCCGCCAGGATCCAGGAACGGGTGGTCCTGCCCCCTGCTCACTGGGGTGGGGGGGGAAGGACCAGTTTTAGCTTTACTCCACAGAACACAATAATTAAACAATCCAGTCAGATACAAATATGGACTCTCACGATGGCCTACTCTGAATAATAATCAAGCAAAAGTTTATCTGCTTCTCCTGCATGGACCAGGATTATTGACAGAACTAGACTGGTTCACTCATGGCTTTTTGTAGTGCAGTCTTGAAAATCTCAAGGATGGACACTCCCTGATGGAGATCAAGACTCCTCTCAAGGAACTTTTCCAAAGTTAAAATATTTATAGTAAAGACTTTTCTTCCTAATCTACATCCTGACCCTCCCAAGATAGTACTTGTGGCTGCTGCACTATCTACTATCATCCCTAACAAGAAGAGTTCAGTCCACCAGTCTTGTAACCTGCCTTCAGTTAGCAGCAGTCTGCAGTCAGAAAGATCAAGTCAATGTCAGTTTACATACATTTCATGTTCTTTCTATGTACTTTCTATATACTTCTATATAATTAAATGGAAGATATTTCTGCTTCTGCTTTCTAAATTTGGTGCTTCAAGGAAAAGAGGAAAAGAGTAGAGTAGCAGAAAGAAAATTATCTCATTTCTTGCCAAATTCTACAATATTAAATCTTTGATGGAACAGTTTTACTTGAAAATTTCTGGATTTCTGGGGTGTTTTTTGATTGAACACTGTAAACCGCTTTAAAATTAAATATGTCTGTCTCAGAAATGAAGAAACATGCTGAAGTGTGACTGAGTCAGTATTAGTTGGTTAACTCAGCTATGTGTTTGTCTGAGTTTGAGATAATTTGGAGATGCAGAGAGCTCAGACAGAATTCTCCACCCTTGGATTCAATACCTTTGGTTTTCTCCAGTACAAAGAGACAGAGACCAAATACACCCAGATGTAAGTGAAAGAATAACTTTTTAGTAAACAACTTAAAAAAAACCAGAAAACAAACAGACCAAATTAAAAAAAAAAAACAGCAAAACAGAATGTCACCTAAAACTATCCTCTCCCTTCTGGATTAAACTGAGATGAACTCAAGTTTTTTCATTTGGAGATAAAAGAGGTCCTGTACACTGAGAAAATTAGTACTTGGTTCCCATTGCAAAGGTCACAGGACCATGATAGGACTTGTGTAGTGTGGCTCTGGTGTCGGGCTTTCCTGAGTTCCCTCATGCACTACTGCAGGAAAACAGCTGCAGAGGTGGTGGCAGAGGCAGAAGTGGAGGTAGAAGTGGCAGCTTCCTATGGCTCCATCCCAGGATGAGAGAGAGAGAGAGAAACCAGAACTGCTAGTAGGCTTTATTCACTTAAATTCTTGCAGTATTTTCATTTCAAGGAAGTCCCTGTCTCCTCCACCCATCCACTCGCATGTGTGGCCACGGGTCAGCAGCAGCTGCTGAGAGCAGCATGGAGGTCCTAGAGCTCTATGCTTATATGAAAAAGTTCAACCACAAAATCCTTCCCCCTTTAGTTAAACTATAACAGTGTCATATGCATTTTCCACCACAAAATTCACTCAGATTCCTAGTATTCTGAGCAATCCTGCTGCTATTACTGATGTTAATTCCACTTCTGATAATAAGGAAGTTTTTTACCATCTCATAATGATGATGCTGCATGCACTGCAAGGAGCATTTATTCTAGTTCAAAGCACAATATTTTGAATGCACAAAACACTGCATGTTTTAAGAGGAGATAATTCTAAAAGAATTCTCTTAAACCTATATGGAACACTGTAACAGCTATAGGTAGTACATTTCTATCAGATAGAAACACAAAAATAAGACAATAAAAATATGGCTGCCCTGAAATATAAGTAGGTCTTGCAAGCAACGAACTTTTTATTCAAAAATTATTTTGAAAATACGGGATAAATTATATATGTAAAATGCATTTGCATTATATCCACAACTTTGTTTGCTCTTCACAAACACCCAAACAGTACTCTTTATCAGGAATGTTCTCAGAAAGAGAGGCCCTAACTTTCATGTAGATAAATAAAAGTTATTATATGATTTTCTAAATCTTTAAACTACAGAATTTTGAACATTAGACTGAAGAGTTTTGAATATTTTATCCAGTCAAGTGACAGAAATAATTCTAGATGGTTTATCAGAGTAATAGCCAACAAATAAAAAAGTTATTAGGAAATTTAACAAAATACTGAATTAACTATAATTTGTTATTAAAAATCATATCTCTTTTGACTGATTTTTATAAAGAAACTGTGATCTCTTCATGACATTTCACAAAGAAATGCATGAACTATTCTGCACTGTTAAAGAACACACAGCTGTGATGTCATAGCTAAAAAGATGATTATTTTTAACCAAGCATACTTCTGCATCAACAAATTGAGAAAGACATTGCAATTGTGTAATGTTATATACCCTATCAATACAAGCTCATGGTAGTTCCTATTTAACCATGATGAAAAGGAATAATGTCTATGGTCTAGAAAACAAAAACTAAGTGAGCTATTTCACCAGGTTGGGAATAGAGGCAAAATTTTCAGTCCAGTCCTTTTGACTGTGATATTTTTATAGTTGGTAATAAAATGGACATAGACTGTTGGTTGGCCCTGAGGGCAAGTAGCACACTATGATTCGTATCCTCATGGATTTAGTCGCAATCCCTGCTATCAAAACACCATGGCCTCATCTTTACTGACTTTGGGAATGCCTCCTGATAAGTCTTCACTTCTCAAAAGATTCAAAAATAAGTGAAATTTAAAGGTGTGTGATATCTTTATGCCAGCACTTCATGTGCCACTTGAAACCAAAAGAAAAACCACATAGAAAGAAGCAGGTCTACTGTCAGAGTCAACTGCAGTTACTTCCACTTGAGAACATGAAAACACACCCATTTTCTCCACTGAACTCCCTGAATATCCCACCATGCTATATAAAAGGAAGGGAACCTTTAGTCATTTTGCCAAACAAAGCTTGGTTTTGGAAATCCAGAATTAGCAATTAATGCTATCATTGCTGTAATACCTTTCTCTATTAAGAATATGTCTTCAAGGAGGCAAAACAGGGATAAAATGAGATTTTCACAAACCTAGGTAAACCATACTATGGCAAAGATATGTGGATTCTCTAATCATTTAAGTTAGTTGGTCACTTGAGTTGAAAACTTAAAGTTAAATTTTATAATATTAAAGTTTATAATATTAAAGAAGTGATATTTTGGTAAAGACTTTCAAGCAGAAAAGCAGGGAATTGATGGAGGAAGCTGATACCATTTCAGAGAGGATTATATGATGATTCTTCCTCTTGTACCAAAGCACTGGAATTAGGATCAAAGAGATATCTCCCATATCCATGTTTTTTATTTTCCTGCTTTTTAAAATCCACTTACATTTCACTGTAGAAAAAAAAAATGCCTAGTCTTCTCCTGCAGCATGGGTAGAGCCTAAAATAGTAGGAGCAGCATTTTGTCTTTGATTCATTTTTCAGTATTACCCAGTCATTTATGTTTAAAATTGTATGCAAACAGTCTATCCTAAAAATAATGCCAGTGTTCTATTTCTAAGGATTATAGTATTGTAATGGTTTGGCTTAAACTGCAGGGAAGACAAAGGAAAAAAAAAAAACTCCTTTCCTGTGCCCACATCCGGCTGGGAGGAGTAGCCAGGTTACCAAGGTTACCTCTGCCTGGGTTTTCCCATCAGACCCTGAGACCTGCAAGGTGCTCTGGGAAGGGGTGGGGATTATAAAACCTGCGGGAAGGAGGACTCGCTCTCTCTTTTTCCTGGACTCTGGAGCTGGAAGCAGGGTGCCTCTACTCAACACGGCCTTGAGGACTACCCTGGACCTTACTGCCTTCTACCTCTTCTCCACAGAGCTCCCTGAGGTCGCCACTGCTTTTCGTCTCTCCCTGCCTGAGAGGATCCCTTGGGAGGATCTCTTCACAGACACATCACCTCTGGGGAGACTGCCGCCTTATTTTTTCCACGGGTATTTTTTTTTTCGTTTGTGGGTGCCTGCCTCTGGGCCTCTCCTGTGTTCTTGGGAGGGATGTCCTCCTCCTTGTGCTGCTAGTTTTTTTTTTTCCCACAGCGAGGGTTGGGGGTAGGGTTGTTTGTCCGGGAACATGGTGTCACCTCATTTCCCTTCCCCCTTCCCTTCTTGAGTTGCACGTGGTTTGTGTGGGGGGTGGTGTTGTTCGTCCAGGAGCACGATGCCACCCCATTTCCTTCCCCCTTCCCTTCTTGAGTTACATGTGGTTTGTGTAGGGGGTGGGGTTGTTTGTCCAGGAGCATGGTGTCACCTTATTTCCCTTCCCCCTTCCCTTCTCAGGTTGCATGTGGTCTTTGTAGGGGGTGTGTATGTGTGTTTGTGTGTGTGTTTTCCCCAGAGTCTGTCCTGGCTGGAATCCACAGCGCCCTCTGCTGGCATAATAGAGCAATTACACCCATCCATTTCCCCCATATATCTACATTTAATAAATTGTTGCCTTCCCTATACATCTCTTGTCCATTGATAAACCTAATATTGTCCTAAACCAGGACAAGTATATATAATGAGCTAAACTCTATAGCTTGTATCATAAAACAGTAATACTTTGCATAAAGAGAAAAAAAAATTCTCTTACTGATGACTGCCTTTTTTCCTGAGATGATTTGCACACAGCAGTTTCCTCTAAGGAGAGGAAGATGTATTTAGGTAATGCAGTTGAATAAAAAAATACAAACAATAGTAGACAAATCTTCATTTTCACAGGATGATTCATTCTAGGCTTTGTTTCCTTTTAGCAATTTTATAATTAAAGTCTTAAAAAGTTTTAAAAGCATTTATTGTTCTGAAACTGCATAGCAGTGATGAAATTGCAAGAGTTTACCAAGGCAAACACTACATAGTCAATAATTCTGATTGACTAGAAAACTCTTTTTCTCGTAGCTTTGTATGGCAAACTTTTAAATTTAGACCTGAATCACATATTTTACTGAACCATTCTGTAGGATGAAGCTTAGAATTTTAATTCTTATTAGAAGGGAAAGTTTGGTACACTAGGAAACCCAGGCTAGTATTACAATAAAATCCTTGACTTACAAACCTGATACCATGCTCTAATCTCAAAATTATTATTTTAAAGAAATTAATAATTATTTTTCATTGGATACTGATTTTTTTGTTTGGGTTTTTTTGGGGTGGGGTTTTGTTTGTTTATTTGTTTGTTATTTTGTTATGCTTACACAGAAAGAGGTGGAATGCTACCATTCAAGTTTTCTGTTTTCCAGATAAGCTAGAGGTAAATTCCTGGACTCCAGTAAACAGTGTGTGAACAGGACACGTGACAAGCATATGCAGGTGTACCAGGACACTGCTCACACCTATACTGTCTGTGTCTGAGGAGAACTTTTGAGCTGCCCAGCTGCAGCTGCTCCTCTCTCCAGGAGGCTTCTCCTCTCTTCCACAGTGGAGATGGATAAATTTTATCCTTCAAGAGCTCAGATACTGAATCAATTCCTCAGAAAGCACCCTGTTTGAGGAAAGCTGTCTTTCACTTGACTGAGATGTTTCTAGAATCAAAGTCTCCTTCAAAGGAAACCTTAAAATACCCACTCTTACATCCTCACTCCAACACTGTTGATTTATTTGGCTTAGAAAACTGCCAGACTTTTATCTTCTTGTCCTTATTTTTCAGAAATATTCACTTACACTTGCAAAGCTTGCCAAGTAAGCTAGGGAGCTGCCACTGCAACATAAATAACAGACCAAATTTAGGAAAGTGCCTCACTAGAAAGGCAGTCATATGCATCCCTAGTTTTAGTTATATGGCTCAGTATCATTAGGTGTAAACCTCACCTAATGCTCTAAAGTTATAATTTATGCTTGAAATACAGATTTTTTAAATTATGTTATAAACAAATATAAGTAATTTATTTTTTAAAAAAAAGAAAAAATTAGGGAAAATGAACTGTTGCTGGTTAAGTTCTATTTATTTGGAAGTAAAAGGTTATTTACTTAATTTCATATATAGGAAAGAACAAGAATTTCATTCACAGATCCATGCACTGAGTTCATCTTGGACTCTAACCAAAGTATGAAAAATTCGTAGCTTGGTGATGGTTTAACACTGATGTTTGGTTTTAAGAACTACCAGTCTGAGTAACTGGCTATTGCAATAAAAATATGAAGCTCAATATTTCCTCTGAGAAAGTAATGTTTTATTTTGTACTAAAAGCTGTTCATCTGTTTATCTGAAATATTCTGTAGATATAAAATCTATCAAGATCAACTGGTCCTGTCATGACAAATAAATCAACAGGGATTGGGAGTTTTTGCACATTTTTAATGAGTTAAAATACTCTCCTTCTAAAATAGGGCAGCAATAAATATAATTGCACAGCTCAAAGTTAATTTGGGAATTATAACCAAGTGCACAGAATCAAAACTGTTTTTTTTACAACAGGATTCCAAACAAAACAGATTATTCAGGAGGTAGCTTACTTTTCTATACTTTTTGTAAATGAATTTTTCAAAATCAAAAACTCAGTTTTTAACAATCTTTTCTTTTTTTAATTTTATAACATATAGCTGATCATTACTGCTTTGATTATCCTGTTGTCGTGGTTTTACCACTAAAATAGCGGTCTGGACAAGAGATGTCCGAGAGAAGCCACACAGACACCCAAAAAGAAAAACACACAAATAACACAGTTTATTTCACACACACAGAAAACCGACAATAAAGTGCAAAAACAGACAAATTAAGCTTTCCCAGGGCCCGTGTTGGGGTGGGAACGCTCTGGAATAGTGCTGGTCTCTCTCTTGGGCTCCAGAAGAGACACCGGGATAATTAGAGAAGGTCCATGGCCGACCTGAGGACCTACAGCAGCACGAGCCTCTGCTCGGCTTCCTGAAGAAAAAAACTCAGACAGTTAGAAACCGCAAGCCCCCCCTCCCCCTCCCTTCAACCCCGGGAAGGGATTTCAGTGCTGATGGAAAGATNGGCGCCCCAGCCTCATTGGCAGCCGCCGGCGCGAAAGCCGCCACTGCGGTCGCATCCGCAGCCCTGGGCACCCCCAGCCTGTGGAGCGCCCCCCGGCCCGTGGCCTGCCTGCCGCTCCGGGCGCCCGCTGCCGCAGCACGTGGGACACAGAAACCACCCCCACACCCCAGGCTGCACTCACACACACACACCCCGCTCCGTGGCTGGCAGGGAATGGGTGGAGGGGAGAAACAATTTCCATTTTCCAACCCACAACACCTGTATAAAATTGTTTCTGGTGCTTTGCCACTTCTACTCAGTATATATTATTAAAATGATAGATATTAAATAATACAGACATAAATTATGCTTTACTATTGATACGAAATGTTTTAGAACCCTTTAATTATAGAATTGGTTTCAATTGCATGAAGCTGAAGATTCCATTTCATGTTGCTTCAAAGTAAATATCATTATGGTAGCAATTTAATTTATTAATATACCATAGATAGGAGCAGACTATTGCAACATTATATTAATTTACAATGGACTAGGTTATGCTTCTGTCTACTTTTCCATGTAGGAAGTAAGAATAACTGCACTTAATATTGTCTTTTTCCACCTAAATGTTCAGGTCAAGGAGTAGAGTCTCAGATCTGTTCTTACCACGGATTCAAGCTGCCAGGATAGGTAGGCCAAAAGGATTCACACTTTGCTGCAAGTTTACTACACAGTTAAATTCCTTTCTTCTCCTTAGTTATACCACCAGCATGGAGCAGGGTGGGATTTGAGGTATAATCAACGGAACTCAGATCGTTACTATTAGTGGACAGTGGGTTCAGCTTTCTCAAAAATAGAAACATAAGCTAAGACAACTATGTACAATTTTTTAACACTTTGTTTGGTACAAATGTTATACTTTTCCTAGCTAGTCTGACAAAGTATTCAAATACTTGATATACATATATGTAACAGGACAGATCCTGAGCTCTACAGAAACCCCTTTAGGACATACAAGTGTTTTAAACAACCACCACCTACATTTTCCTTTCTTCTGGATGCTCCCAAGCTATCAAGGCAGTAAGGTTTGTCTGATTCATTACTCAAGTTAAAGAATTTGCTAGTTATTTGCAAAACTCGTTTAACATTTTGCATATAAAAAAAAAAGACATGATTTTAACGAAAGTTGGAGGAACATTTTAAAAAAAGAGAATATAGGCTTTCAGCATGAGCCAACTTTTCATGAGTACAGATTCACTAGATTTGCTCTCTAATCACTCACCAAAAAACTGGAAAAGAGCCCCCAACCTTTTGTTCATATGCATTTAATCACTCATGCTATAAGGAAACTATGAAGGGTGTAATTTCATGTTATAGAGAAAGACTTGACCCTTTATCCCTAGATGGTAATTTCTATGATGACTCCATTATAATTTCACATATTGAAGACTGTAGATTACAGTTTCCCCAGCGCACATTAACACAGCATATTCCATCTGCTCTATATAGAGTAGATAAAACTCTGTAAGAACTACTGTGCTGTTGAGGGTACAAGACATGGATAAGAAACACATTTTAATATTTATATACAGCATAATATGTCATTCCCCACCCCCACCTCCCCCAAAAAAGTTAAAGAGCATCTAATGATGTCTCTTTCACAAATGCACACGGAAAAAATTATATAAGGACACTGAGTGTGTAGTGCTGTCAGTCTATTGCTTTTGTTGAAGAAGTCATGTTCTACAGCAAGATGAAACAGGATTAGGTTTTAAGACTGTGTAGCATTTAGTAGATGCCATTACCAGAGTCAAATTATGCATTTATTATTTTAATTCATTTTAGAGATACAAATGATCATGTGAAATATTCAAATATTATTTTTAATATTTTCACATTATTCTTTACAATCAATAATATCATTTAGAGTAATTCTTTAGATTTTATCTTTATTTCCAAGTCCTACTTATGAATTCTGAGGAATAAATCAAAACCAGATGGCTAGATTTACAAAGTTTTATTTTACCTTATGCAGTAAAATAAGGCTCTGTGCAGATGGACCTGCAGATATTAGTGCCAGTATTGTACCTTACCCATATGGACAGCAAGATTTATAGCAGAAGTAATTATTTTCACATTCATTCTTGGATGCAAACTAATGCCTCCCTGTTTGGACTGCTCTGCTCTTTCTACTATGTGGCATTGGAGAAGCAGGAATAAAGCAAAATAAATACTGAAGAGTGTTTGTATGGCAAGTGGGACACAATGCATTCATTATTGTTTTAATACCTTAAGGCTCTTTTTCTCTGAGCATGGCAACATAAAGCATTCAGGTGAGCATGCACTTTGTCAGCTCAGTGTTTTCACATCAGAGGATGTGGGTTCCTGCAGAGTTTTATGTGATGTAGTGCATGGAGCTAAAAGACAAGAGGCAGTAAGTTGGCAACAAAAAGTTGTCACAGCACCTTAAAGAATTAAACTTTATTTTCACCACAGGCCTGTCCTCCAGGTCTGTAAGACCCTAGGCTCTTCTCATGAGCTCATCAAAGGGGGTTTATGCTAAAAAGATTCAAGGCTTCAAAAATCCACATGACAGATTTATTAAAAGGGCCTTCAGTTCTTTTATACCTTGAGGCCACACACAGGAAAAATGCTACCCTGCTTTTGAAGGAGTCGAGATAACACAATTCTACTGGTAAACTTTGGACAATAAGGGAATTTGGCAAAAGTATAAAAAAGCATTCAATCAATATAAAGTATTTCACAAATCACTGACTTAGCAAATTCAACTTATCCAGGTTTAAGTTACACAAATATCAAGAAGAGAAAATTGGAAGACGAAGAAGTAAAGAGAGAGACCAGTAGAAATTTATAGCTACTGCTTTAGATTCAGTGTAGAACCAGGTCCTACAAATTCAAGACCAGGAGGTTTGCAAACATGTGGAGGCCTCATGGTGTTGGTTTTATTTGCTCTGGACTCCTGTGGCCACCCACTCCCCCAAGTGGGGCTTCTGGTCTGCCAACCATTTGGGATCTGGTTTAGGGGTTCCAGGGTGTGGTGTGGGATTTCAGGTGTGCCAGTGGCTAATAGCCACTCTGGGGCTGGGCTAGGGGCTCCAGGGGTTGTGGTGTGGAGCGGTGTTCCCTGTGTGCCAGTGACTGACAGCAGCACCAGTGACCCTCAAGGAGGCAGAGTTACAGGGCAGAGCACCATCCTACTTTCGCAGAATTCGATCTATCACTTCCCACACACTCAGAGATGTTTCAGTCCAGTAATAACTTTTTAATAACTTTTTTCAGTTCTTCACATGAGACTTACTACACTCAACAGTATAGTGAGAATATTCTTAAATCACATTTATTACTAAAGCTTGTAACCTCAGCCAGCTAAGGTCCTGCAGCTTAGTAGGTGGAGATCCAATGTGTGGGATATAGTATAAGAACCATAGTATGGGCTAGTCTCATCACTCAAAAGAGAGACTTCTCTAGTGATTACCTTAAAGACTTAGAAAAGATTTAGGAGTAGATCTATATTGAGAAAGGTTGGGGAAATACAAAGAAAAAGGCACCAGTAAGATTTTTGAACAGTCTTATAGCAAAGGCTCTGTCCCGGTTTGGGACAGTATTAGGTGTTATCAACAGACAAGAGACGTATAGAGAAGGCAGCATTTTATTGGATGTATGGGGGAATGTGATTATGGGTGGGTGTAATTACTCTGTTACTGCTGGCAGGAGGCACTGTGTGTCTCGCTGGAAACACGGAGGGTGCAGTTACTGTGTTACAGCCGGCAAGAGGCGCTATGTGCCAGCCAGGAGAGGTCCAGACAGGGACACACCACGTGCAAACCAAGAAGGGAAAAATGGAGGGCACTGAGCTCCCAGACAAAAAGCACACCCCCTCGCAGTGGGAATGGGCTACCAGCGCCTCCCTCAGGGGCTGAGGGGGAGAAGGGGAGCCCCCAGAAAACACAGAAGAGGCTTAAGAGATGGAGGCACACAAACCAGGAGCTCCAGTGGAGAAGTTACAGTGTCTCAGAGGCTGCGGTGTCTGTGAAGAAGTTCTTCTAAGGGATCTTCTCAGGTAGAAAACAGTGCCGACCTTAGGAATCCATGGGGAGAGGTAGGGGACAGCAGGATCCGTGCTGGTCTTCTGAGCAGGCAGTGCTGAGGAGAAGTGCCCTGCTCTTTGCCACAGAGCCGAAAAAAAGAGAGCGAGTACTGCTTTCCTCAGGTTTTTATAATCCTGGTCCCTTCCCAGAGCTGCCTGCAGGGCCCGAGGGGTTGATGGGAAACCGAGGCAAAGAGGTCTCTCCTTTGTAATCCTGGGCCACTCCAGAGGTCCCACCCTCCTTTCCAGGTATTCCCCAGCCCCCAGAGGATGATGGGAAACCGAGGCAAAGAAAGGGCATCCCCTTCCCAGCTCAGCTGACCCCACCCCTTAACCAAAACTGGGGAGGGGAAAGGAGGGTTTTTTTTTCTTTTTGTCTTCCTCTCCGGTCCCCCAAACCACTACAGGCTCTTTTATGACTTTTCATCTTGGTCCATAAATGGGAATATTCACATTTCAGACTCAATGAACAAAAATTGCAGACAGTTGTGAAAAAATAAATACAGAAATACAATTTACAAATACAAAGATAGAGGTCCTTTCCTAGATGCTATGTTTTCTTTTAATAAGAGTATGATTTAATGTTGATGCTTTCATTTACAGATCTCTAAACAGATAGTGCACATGGTTTCCAGTTTCTACTGTGTCTGAGATATACAAAGCTGTAACTAAAGCAAGTAATACCCAATGATCTTTACAGAAATAAAACCATAAATGTTACCTTTGCCCTTTAAGTTTTTCATTGCTCTTCAAATGTTCAAATTTTCCCTATTTTGCTCTTCAGTTATATCTTTGAAGTTTTCATTGTCTGACTACATAGAATATTGAGGTATTCTCTAATGCCTAATGTTTCAGGACTGTGAAACTGTTGTTCCTGACTGCTTTAGGAACAGAAAAGTTTAACTAATTTCCTTTGTAAAGTCACTTGAGATCTTTTGATGAAGGGTACTAAAAAAAAAGGTATTCTTATGAGTTACTAAAAAGTACTCTATTGTACTGTTTAACACATCAATTTGCATAGATCAGATTATATTAATAATAAATTGGGGAATTTTTTTTCTTTTGTCTTTGGGACTGATAAAAATCCCATGAATAACAGCAAGAAAAGTATATCAAAAATCAATCTGAATAACTTAATTAAAACTTCCAAGAGAACAAAACCATATAGAACAATACAAATTCTCCTACACAAAACTATAAATGGAGTATTTTGGACTAACGACATAGCAACAAATGGTTAGTTTGGAATACTGGCAGAAAGAAATAAATTTCAGAGTAATTTGTTTATGAAAGTATGGCAAAAATACACTGGTTTCAGATGAAGATTTCTTTTCTCTAGTAAAAAAAACCCAACAATTTTCAGTTTAAAAATAACTTTTCTTCTCTACAGATCTAATTTTGTCCTTGGCTACCACAGGCAGGATTTGCTTAAACTGAAAGGAAATAACAGCTGTGAAGTTGTTCATATATGATAAATGAGAGCATAATGTAAAACAAGATACCTAAACCACAACAAGCAACAGAACATTGCTCATCTTAGAGCCTGAATCCACATTACCTCCTGATTATTTACTCAGGACAATTTTGTGCCTTCTTCCCTTAGAGGCCCAAGAGGTTCTTGCTAAGCATGGCATTAAAATTCTAAAATGAAATTATCTTATCAAGAAAATCATGAGGAAACAGAGTAAGCATGATATTAACTGATAAATACATGAGATATAATGAATCATTTTTAAAAGTGGAAGTAACACTCACCTCCAAAGACTGCTTATCTTCACAGGAAGTATTTTGCAATTTAGCAAACCATATTTAAGGATTGTTTTCAAATTCTATGTTACATTTAAGTTTCCCTTACATGATTACAAAGGAGGTACCAAAACATCTCTCAGCCTGATTATGGAAAAAACACAGTTTCCCAACCAGCTACAGATGAATAATGTCATTCCTCAAAGCTATTATTCTTCATCCCTTTGAAAATATAGAATCAGAATCATTAAGGTTGGAGAAGATCCTTAAGATTCCGTCATGGTTTAACCTCAGGCACTCAGAATCTTTCAGAGTCTTTCTGTATTGCAAATTCGTGTGTTTTTATAGTGCAAAGATTGTTTTGGTTAATACAGCCAATAGATAAAAGGGAAGGTGATCATGTGTTATGCAGAGGTCACTAAGCCAGTCTTAGAGCCACAGTAGATCACAAGACAATATTTACATACCTAAGACATTATATCATATTCTGGACATTCTGTATTAATAAATTAATACTGCCACAGCTGTGGCTCTGAGTAAGAACTCCTCACCGATTACAAAAAATTGTGTTCACCACAAATTCAAGACATAATCCCATACCAGCCACTGTGAAGAAAATTAACTCTACCACCGTCAAAACTAACATAGATTCCAGCCATTAATCTGGCACTGCCAAGTGCACCACAAAAACATGTTCCCAAGAGCCACATCTTCACATCTTTTAAATAACTCCAGGATAGTAAGATAACCACCTTCCTGGACAGCTTTTTACAATGTTTGAGAACCCTTTCTGTGAAGAAATTTTCCCTAATGACCAATTTAAACCTCCCCTGGCAAAACTTGAGCTCATTTTGCTGTTGTTTTTTACTTGGGAGAAGAGACTGATCCCGACCTTGGCTACAATCTCTATTCAGGTAGTTGTAGAGAGCAATAAGGCTTCCCTTCAGCCTCCATTTCTCCAGCCTAAACAATCCCAAGTCCCTCCACTGCTTGTTATAAGTCCTGTGCACCAGCTTCGTTGCCCTTCTCTGGACACGCTCCAGCACCTCAATGTCTTTCTTGCAGTGAGGAGCCCAAAACCAAACACAGTACTTGAGATGCAGCCTCACCAGTGCCAAGTACAATGGGATTACCACTGCCATACTACTGCTGGCTACTGCATATTATTTCTGATCCAAGCCATGATGCCATTTGCTTTCTTGACCACCTGGGCATACTGTTGGCATATGTACAACTAACTGCAGAGCACCACCCCCAGGTCCTTTTCTGCTGTGTTTCTTTCCAGTCATTCTGTTCTAAGTATGTAGTGCTGCATCAGGGCATTGTGATTCAAGGGCAGGATCTGTGACTTCTTGTTGAACCTCATACAACTGACCTCAGACCATTAATTCAGCCTGTTCAAATCCCTCTGCAGAGGCTTCCTACCCTCCAGCAGATCAACAATATCACTTAACTTGGTGTCCTTTGAAAACTTACTGAGGATGCAACCAATCCTCTTGTCTATGTCATCAATAGAGACATAAAACAGGCTGGCCTCAATACTGAGCCCTGGGTAACACCACCAGTGACCAGCCACCAGCTAGATGTAGCTTTGTTTACAACCACTCTCCGGGCCTGGCTATACAACTAGTTTTTAACTCAGCAAACAGTGCACCTATCCACGCCATGAACAGCCAGTTTCTCCAGGAGAATATTGTGGCAGACAGTGTCAAAGTGCTTGCTGAAGTCCAGGTAGATATCCACAATCTTTCCATTAGCCATTAGCCAGTCATCTTGTCATAGAAGGAGATCAGGTCCTGCAGAACCTGCCTTTCCTAAACCCATGCTCTCTGGTCCTGATCACCTGGTTGCTCTGCACATGCCTCTTCAGGGCACTCAAGATGATCTGCTTCATGACCTTCCCCAGCACCAAGACCAGGCTGACAGCCCTGTAGTTCCCCAGATCCTCTTTCCAACCCTTCTCATACATGGGCTTTACATTTGTTAATTTCTAGTCAGCCTGGTTACCAAGACTGCTGGTAAATATTTAAAAGTGGCTCAGTAAGCTCTTCTGTCATTTCCTCCATGCCCAAGTGGATCCCACCTGACCCAACAGACTTGTGTGTGTCTCAGTGGCGTAGCAGGTTGCTGACAATTTCCCCTTGGATCGTGGGGCTTCATTCTATTCTGTCTCTGTCTTCTAGCTCAATATAATTCCCTTTGTTATAGTCAATTTTATTTCTGAAGATCAAAAATCAACTCAATTTATGCAGAAAAGAAATAGGAGATTTTCATGGTCCTCAGTCTGGCATAGTGAAGGCATTTTGGGTACATTTACAATGTCTATTAAGCTGCACCACATTTTTGATGTGCTTCAGGAAAAATAAACTGCCCTCCAAGTCCTAAGGGCAAAGCTATTTACAGACAACTAGAAGCCATTGTACTTTAACGCTGGTGGATAAAACAGCTTAAACAAACAGGGAAAAACCCTTCTGCAATGCTGTTTATTATTCTGTGAGAGAAAATAGCGATCTATGTGGATAGATTCTGACATAAGGACTGTAACAATCAAATTTTGAAGCCCTATAAGCTTAATTGGGAAAATTACTTTTACTTATGGCATTAAAATATTTGAAAGATTTTGCATTCGTTATTTACGAATAGTGTCTGCAGAAACAGTGCCACACTTTTTCTAGGAACTTTTTTTTAATTTAGTGACAAAATAGGTGTTTTAGCAAAAGGGTTTACAGGAAAAAAACTTACAACCAAACAAAAATATTATACTAAAGCATTAACAAACACCAACCAATTCAGTGAAAAGTATCATTAAAAGCATTACATTAGAGCATTAGGAAACAAATATACAGTTCACAAAAACACCCAATCTAAAGCAATTAGTAACTTTGCTTAGTACAGTATAAGTTTTCTTGGTTTTAAGTTACTCGCAAAAGAAAGGGGAAAGAAAAACAAAAAAAAGAGAAGGAAAAGGGAGAAGGAAAACAGTAAAACAGAGAAGAAAAAGAGAGGAAGGAAGGAANTGCAGAGCACCACCCCCAGGTCCTTTTCTGCTGTGTTTCTTTCCAGTCATTCTGTTCTAAGTATGTAGTGCTGCATCAGGGCATTGTGATTCAAGGGCAGGATCTGTGACTTCTTGTTGAACCTCATACAACTGACCTCAGACCATTAATTCAGCCTGTTCAAATCCCTCTGCAGAGGCTTCCTACCCTCCAGCAGATCAACAATATCACTTAACTTGGTGTCCTTTGAAAACTTACTGAGGATGCAACCAATCCTCTTGTCTATGTCATCAATAGAGACATAAAACAGGCTGGCCTCAATACTGAGCCCTGGGTAACACCACCAGTGACCAGCCACCAGCTAGATGTAGCTTTGTTTACAACCACTCTCCGGGCCTGGCTATACAACTAGTTTTTAACTCAGCAAACAGTGCACCTATCCACGCCATGAACAGCCAGTTTCTCCAGGAGAATATTGTGGCAGACAGTGTCAAAGTGCTTGCTGAAGTCCAGGTAGATATCCACAATCTTTCCATTAGCCATTAGCCAGTCATCTTGTCATAGAAGGAGATCAGGTCCTGCAGAACCTGCCTTTCCTAAACCCATGCTCTCTGGTCCTGATCACCTGGTTGCTCTGCACATGCCTCTTCAGGGCACTCAAGATGATCTGCTTCATGACCTTCCCCAGCACCAAGACCAGGCTGACAGCCCTGTAGTTCCCCAGATCCTCTTTCCAACCCTTCTCATACATGGGCTTTACATTTGTTAATTTCTAGTCAGCCTGGTTACCAAGACTGCTGGTAAATATTTAAAAGTGGCTCAGTAAGCTCTTCTGTCATTTCCTCCATGCCCAAGTGGATCCCACCTGACCCAACAGACTTGTGTGTGTCTCAGTGGCGTAGCAGGTTGCTGACAATTTCCCCTTGGATCGTGGGGCTTCATTCTATTCTGTCTCTGTCTTCTAGCTCAATATAATTCCCTTTGTTATAGTCAATTTTATTTCTGAAGATCAAAAATCAACTCAATTTATGCAGAAAAGAAATAGGAGATTTTCATGGTCCTCAGTCTGGCATAGTGAAGGCATTTTGGGTACATTTACAATGTCTATTAAGCTGCACCACATTTTTGATGTGCTTCAGGAAAAATAAACTGCCCTCCAAGTCCTAAGGGCAAAGCTATTTACAGACAACTAGAAGCCATTGTACTTTAACGCTGGTGGATAAAACAGCTTAAACAAACAGGGAAAAACCCTTCTGCAATGCTGTTTATTATTCTGTGAGAGAAAATAGCGATCTATGTGGATAGATTCTGACATAAGGACTGTAACAATCAAATTTTGAAGCCCTATAAGCTTAATTGGGAAAATTACTTTTACTTATGGCATTAAAATATTTGAAAGATTTTGCATTCGTTATTTACGAATAGTGTCTGCAGAAACAGTGCCACACTTTTTCTAGGAACTTTTTTTTAATTTAGTGACAAAATAGGTGTTTTAGCAAAAGGGTTTACAGGAAAAAAACTTACAACCAAACAAAAATATTATACTAAAGCATTAACAAACACCAACCAATTCAGTGAAAAGTATCATTAAAAGCATTACATTAGAGCATTAGGAAACAAATATACAGTTCACAAAAACACCCAATCTAAAGCAATTAGTAACTTTGCTTAGTACAGTATAAGTTTTCTTGGTTTTAAGTTACTCGCAAAAGAAAGGGGAAAGAAAAACAAAAAAAAGAGAAGGAAAAGGGAGAAGGAAAACAGTAAAACAGAGAAGAAAAAGAGAGGAAGGAAGGAAGGAGGGAAGGAAGGAAGGAAGGAAGGAAGGAAGGAAGGAAGGAAGGAAGGAAGGAAGGAAGAAAGGAAGGACAGAAGGAAGGAAGGAAAGGGAGCAAAAGAAGTNAAAACCTCTTCACAGACGCTGCAGCCTCTGGAACACTGTAGCTTCTCCACCGAAACTCTGGTTCACATGCCCCCACCTCTAAGTGCCCTCTGTGCTGTGGGGGGGTCCCTCATCTTTCTCACCCCCTGGACTAGGCATCAGTAGCCCTTTCCCACTCTGGGGAGGGTGCTTCCCTTTTCTGGGATATGCATCCTCATTTTCCCTTCCCTGCTTCCACCGGCTGGTTCCTTCCCTCCGGACCTGTCCTGGCTGGCAGATAGCACTCTCTGCTGGCTGTAACAGAGTAACTGCACCCTACCACATCGTGACCGCCAGGGGCATAAGGGACAACTCTGTTTTTCCAAAGGCATTGATTATTGTTGGGGGTTTTTTTCTTCCCCTTTGGTTCACCACCTCAATAACAGATTAATATCAGTACGTTCATATCCACCATCCTTACACTCATTCATACTCACATTCTCCCATACATTCAATAAATTGTTGCCGTTTCTATAAGTCTCTCATCTGTTGAAAACCCCTAATATTGTTCCAAACCAGGACAACACGTTACCAGATCTTCAGACAGGAGACTTTCTCTCATTCCAAAATGGAGTCTCCATGCAGCAGCTTAAATGTGGTTTGGCCACATGCCCCAGCTAGGACAACTGGTCCTCCAACCACTCAATGCCCTCCTAGCCAGAGTGATAGGGCTGCCAGGCAGGCTTTTCTTGATTGACAAGCCAGGCACAGGTCCTCAGCCATGTGGTTTGGCCATTTTGGGCCTTGTGCTCTGTGGGCACCTGGTCATAGCAGCAGCAGCAGGCCTGGCCCTTTACCCACATATAAGTACACGTGCATATGCACAGACTCACACACACACACACACACACACACACACACACACACAAGTTGGATTTTTCTGACCCAAGTAAAGTGAGACTCAGATCCAGGAGCTAACAAGGACACATGAACAGTATCAGCCAATATATAATATGAAGAAAACAGTGCCCTATGAGACATGGGGAGAGGAATGTAGAGAAAAGGAGAACAATTGAAAACATACAGATAGCTTAAAACAACTTACCACTTGGTTCAAAGAAATAAGAATTTAGTTTATTCCTACTTCCACAAAAATACAGACATAAAGTTTGTTGTAACCTCCATTAGTAAGTTTACTATGTTTGAAAAACATTATATTCTACTGAAGACCAGAAACATCTGAAATTTCTTGATATTTTTTATGGGCAAAGGATTCTTTGTGAAATAACATGAAGATTCTAAGATAGTACATGTTTAAAAGTACAGTGACAGATTATTGTTAAACACCTGATTTTCAAAGAGATTTTGAAAAGTACATTGGATGGAAATAAGCAGCAGTGACCACTGTCATTTAGGTAGTAATTAGTTTGATTACAATGTGCTGTTCAGAGTCTGGAAATAGCAATACTTCGGGTTTCTCGTGACTTTTAAAAAATGTAGTATGAGAGATGATGCTGAAAGTACTGATTTTAAAGAAGGCAAATTATTAATTTGAGGGGTTTTGTGAGCCTCTTTATTCTTCTCTGCATATTTGATTGATATTCATAGTTTTGTTCATATAAATAACTTCAACTATTCAAATAACTTGTCTGACAAGACAAGGTGTAGCTACTGTGAAATAAACAACTGGAATTCTTCTGAGATGTTTGGTAAATTTTATGATCCTTTCTAGCAGTTCCTTTCCTAGACTTGGATAAAGAATTTGTTTAGGTTACTCGTTCCTTGTGCTTGAAGGCTACCACTACTAGAGCGGTATTTTAGACATGCTTTGATGCATCATTATATATATACTTAGGGTTTGTTACTCTGCCTCTTGTCTCACTGGTTGCTGACATCTCTCCTGCCCTTAGGGTAAGAACAGGATAGCTATTGCCATTCCAACTATAATCTCAAGCATCTAAGCACAGTGCTAAGCATGGGAACAATGTTTCAGGTCACTTGTCTGTAACCAAACTCGTTTAGCTGTAACAATCCCTGGTAGACTAATCTGGAACACAGCAATGTGGTGGACTATTTTCTCCATCATCCTAAACCTACAATTCACAAAGTGATGCATCTCTTCTTAGTTAGGAAATTCCTTAGATCTAGTAGATTTTATGCGTGTCAGGTACCTTGCTTAGTATTGCTCTGCCAGACTTTAAAGGCAGGTCTTGCACTGGTTTCTGCAGATCAAAGCCAGTTCCAGAGAGCAGAGCTGGATTTCCTCCAGCAGACCTCCCACTTGAGAGTGAGCCAGCAGCCTAGGCTGGCTACACACCATGAGAGAACAATGGCATATGCCTAGAAATACATGTTTCGGCCTCAACTCTTTCCACCAGCAAAGAACAATTTTATCTGACTCAAATATTGACCAAATGTATTTTGACCTAACTTATTCATTTCAGCAGAGTAAAACACTAGAAGTAATTATGGAATGTTTTTTGGTACACCTTTAAATTAATATTTTAGTGATTCAAAGTTTATTTCAAAGTTATTCATAAATACTTTATAAAAGCAAAACATGGAAATTGTTTCATTCAGGCTAAAAGATATTTCAATTTGAAACAACATTCTTTTCTTGATTATGTGTTCATGCAAGGTATATCATAATCAAAAGATGGTTGCAGAATAAGGGAGTATCCCCTAAAAATGAAAGCATGAAACAAAACTTAGGAGACATTAGGAAATGCAGTTCCAGCACATTGTGCATTTACAGTTGTGACAATTTGCCATTTTCATGGCCTGGCCATTTTCATTCTGCCTGGATTACTTGTTCCATATACCTCGCGGTTATGTCATGCTGAATTGCAGTGGTAGGTCACATGGGTCCTAAACAGTTACTTTGCACATTTGAATCAGAGTTAATGCTCTGGACCATCATTCTAGTCATAATTTCACTAAAATGAATTAATTTTTTTTCCCCAGATAATAAGCAGTAAATTTATACAAAAAAATGTTTCAAAAACAAAAGAAAAAAAGACCAAAACAAAACCAACAAAAAAAAAATAATAATAATATAGGTAATCTGGGCTGATTTAAAAAAAAAAAAAAAAAAAGCCACATTTCTGATATACTAAAGAAGAAAGCTAAAAAGAGCTCAAGTATTTAGTTAGTTAGTTAGTTTACATATTCTTGAACTCAAACCTTTGTGGGTTCTTTATTCATAATTAATGTAATTCTTAGAGTATCATTTGTAAAAAATATTAAGTGGGATTCTTTTTATAAAAAGGCAAAAATATTTGCATTTTCCTTTCTCAAAGGAACCTATAAAATGTCTTGTATATACAGACCTATCAAAACCAGCGCTTTAGTTTTTGTTTCTGTCCTATTAAACTATCCTTATCCTGACCCATGAGTTTTTCCTTTCTTTCCAGTTCTATCCCCCACTCCACTGTGAGAGATGGAGTAAACAACTCTATGGTATTCAACTGCCTGTCAGGTAAATCACTATTAAAAAGGTACTTAATTCAGCACATAAGGAATTAACATAGCAGTGTCACATCTCCTAAGCAAGGAAACCCTGTTTAGCCCCAGGGATGAATTCTGAACAATTTTCTTTGGTGAATCATCTCTTCACATTAATGTGATTTGTGCAGGTTCACTTTTTTGTGTGGCAATCTCATTTCTCCTGGCACATCTACAAGGTATCTATTGCCACCCAGGTGCTATGAGAATACTCACAGGACAGCCAGAAATCACAGAAGTATGGCCACAGCTTTGTTCATGTCCCTCCACCTTTTATTCAACCTATTTCTCATATAGAGCATCTGATGTTCAGACTTTTGTTATCATTTTCTGTAAGCCTTCTGGCCTCCTCCCTTCTGCAGAGAGCCTTGTTTCCAGCAAAACTTTGATATAGCACATTTACTGCCTCCTGCAGCATTATCATTATAGCTTTTACTTACAAGTATTGAGATTTTTATCTCTTTTCAGAAGATAATATTTATGTTTCCAGTATGCTGTTCCTCTAGTGCATATGGAACCTGTCACTAAACTGCAGTGAGGAATTTTTAATTGTTAGAGTTCACAGCCATGCAGGGAAAAAAACAAAGCCTTATACTTTTCTGTTCTTAAAAGGAAACATCTGTATAAGCAGCCATCTTAAATTCTAGCATTCATTTCAGACATAATATTTATGCATGACAATAAGAAGCTAAAAGAAATATTTCTGCTAAAGTGTTAGTTTCTGGTGTTGCTTTTTATTAATATTTTAGGTTGCAATTTTTACTTCATGCAATAATAATTTCATACCTCAGTCTTCACTTACACATTTTAAAAATCTTTCTTATGGGAAGTTCACTAACTGGACAAAGCAAAAAATTTGAACAAGGTTTTATTTTAACTAGAATATACTGAATTTGGAAGGAGGGAGGCATAAAGCAGCATAAATTTCCATCTGTAAAAAAAATAAATTGGGCTATACCTCTTCTCACTACTGTATGAGGCACGAGAGACACAGTTGCATCATAATATCATATTATAGAAATGCTCATGACAAATTATCACAAATTATGTCATCAAACATAAGCTGAAAATGCTTTAGTGTGTAAGAAATTAAGCTGTTGATTTTATTAGTTGTTTTTGTTGTTAGGAGAGAAGCTTTTAAAGCTGTTTGCAGCATTAATTGCACATTTCTTTCCTGTCTTGCAGAGAATGACATAAAATCACTGACGTGTTTGTTTTAGTTTCCAAAAGCTAATGTAAGGGAATAAAACTTACTTAGCATGAAGTCAATCTTGCTACTGTAAAACATTTTTAGTGTTAAAATATTATGATACATTTCTTACAAAAAGGTAAGGGGCAGCTAAAGAAGAAAACAAGACCCCTTTAAATATTATGATTTTAAAAGATACAAAATTCATATTTTCTTATCAAATACTAGCCCACAGTAAGCTATGAGAAAACATTGCTTTCAACTAACTTTTTTAAAAATGTCCAGCACACAGCTGGATAAACACATCGTGTGATGAATGAGCAATTGGCTCATGGGTTGAGCACAGAGGATAATAGTGAATGGGATGACATCAGACTGATGACCTGCCACTAGTGGGGATCTGCAGGGCTCTGTCCTAGGCCCTGTGCTCTTCAACATCTTCATAAATTACTTGGATGCAGGACAGGAAGGGATAATAAGCAAGTTTGCAGATGACTGGGAGAAGTTGTTGGCTCCCTCAAAGGCAGGGAGGCCCTGCAGAGAGACCTTGATAAATTACAGGATTAGGCAGCCACCAGCTATATGAAGTTCAACAAGGCCAAGAGCTGGATTCTGCACCTGGGATGGGACAACCCTAGATGCATGTATAGAGTGAGAAATGAGATGACCCAGGGTCCTGATCGATGGCAAGCAGAATGTGAGTCAGCAGTGTCCTGGCAGCCAGGAGGGCCAACCATGTCCTGGAGGGCATCAAGCAAAGCATCGCCTGTCCCACTGTGCTCTGCAGTGGTGTGGTCTACCATTAAATATTGTGTGCAGTTTTGGGCAACAAAATATAGGAAAGATATCAAGCTACTAGAGAGTGTCCAAAGGAGGGCAACAAAGATGATGAAGGGCCTTGAGGG
>VYZS01023487.1:24271-38207 GCA_013400695.1 Neodrepanis coruscans
AGATAAGGCAATTTACTAAAGCAAAAGCAAAGTTTGCACATGCAGAAGCAAAGCAAAGAATAATAAATTTAGTCTCTATTTCCCATCAGCAGTGATGTCTGGACACATCCCAGGAAGCAGGGCTTCATCATCCTTAGTGGATTCTTAGTGGGCAGCCATTGGAAACATCCAGCCCTTCCCTCTCATTCCTTAGGTTTTATATCTGATCTGACATCATCTGGTACAGAATATCCCTTTGGTCACTTTGGGTCAGTCGACCTACTTGTGTCCCTTCCCAGAATCTTGCCCTTGATTGAGGAAGGAACATTACAGTCCTGATGCTGTGCTCAGCAGGAATCAAAACACTGGTGTATTGATGACACCCTTCTAGGTATGAATGCATAGCACAGTACTGTGAGGGCTGCTGTGGGGAAATGGACTCCATCTCAGCCAGACCCAATACAGTGGTGAAGGTCAAGATTAATAAAATTAAATAGCTGCTGAAAGGACTTTTCATATTCATTTGCTTTATAGCTTCAAGCTACTGTGTTTCTCTACCTAAAACATATCACTACTGAAATTGTGCAGTCTAGTTTCTTCTTACATGTGCTCCTGTAAAAAAAGAGCATAAGGAGCTTTGACACACATGCTTTTCATAATACATGTACTTATGTACTAAGTACAGTCACAACCTCTATTGTAATCAGTGGGCCATACCAGACTGGGAAGTTTCTTGGTGATGTCTCTTACCTGGGCCCTTGATTAATCATGAAATTATTCAACAATTCTCAACAGTTACTCTAGAGGTTGCTCCCACTAAAAGTGACTCCCCAACAGGCTGCAAACTGCAGCAGGATGGATGAATGTTAACTATATAATCTATGCTCTCCGAGTAAAAAACAGAGGGTGAGACTCCTGCCTTCTCAGGTTCCCTGCTTTCTCTTTCCCACCTGAGCACCCTTTTAGGGACAGCTCAGGATTCTGCTGCTTGTTTTTAAGAGCAGTGTAGCCTACTGTTATTTGAGAAAATTCAGTAACTGTCTGTCTCTTAATTTTTATTTTTCTTCTCCAAAACACCTGGAACCTACATTTCTTTTCTGACTTTTCCTCTTTACTAGGGAATAATTTCCCTATTACTTCTAACATAATTTCTGTGTATAAATTGTTTTCTTATTTTTTTCCTCTCTCTGCCCTTTTCCAATATTCCTATGCTTTAAAGTGCTTTCCGTCACATTATATGGGAGATTTTATCTCTTTCACATCTTCATTTTCATTAAAATTTTGTTAAATGGAAGAATATAGGTCACTTCTGTTGCAAATTCACAAAGGGCTGCAGTGACATCAAAAAACAGATTTTGGTCAAAGGGTATCTGTAATACTACAATATGTTTAAAAATATTCTAAGACTATCAAGAGGTAAGAATAAAAAATTAACTTAAAAGACCCCTCATTATTCAATAAACCTGAGACTTTGCAGACGTACGCATGTTAGCCAACGCACTGTGAAAAAGGAATCCTCATACAGTGCGAGAACGAACCAGACTTTGAAACTTGCTGTATATCAACGCAATCAAGACATCCAACAGCTACTCACATGACAGGTACATATATTAAACTGCAGCACTTTTCTGAAACTGCTTGAAAATAGTGCTTTCTTCTGCCTCAGATCTGTTCCCCCTACATCCTGTGTTTCACCTGCATGCTCCAGGGAAAAGCCAAGTTTGCTGCTGTTAGACTTTGAGATTAAAACATAGCAATGAGGAACTGAATTAGATTCTGCATCCTTACAGGTCTTCAAAAGAATTTACATTTTATGTTCCAGATAAGCAAGAAATAGATTTCACTCATCTCTATTGTTTCAAAATTTAACATGAATGAGACTATGCCTTGAAGGCATTTACTGATCAATAGAGCTGTTATTACAGTTTATAATAAGTGAGAAATAGATAACTTTAGGGCAGTTTTGCAGGCACGTCAATTAGAAAATCTTTAACACACCGACTGAAGACTCACTGTAAAACAGCAAAGACAGAACCTGGCCTTTTGTCCTCTGCAATAATTTTTTCAGCACAAACCCTCCCCTCAGAAAGAGAACAGTGACATCAATGGAGCACTGACCCAGTTAGTAACCTACTGCACTTGCTTTAGAAGAACAGCTGTTGTCCATCTCAGAAAACAGAAAACTGGCACCACCTTAATCTCCGTTGCAATGAATGCCTTGCAGCTCCCTTCTGAAAAATATTTGTCAAATAGAAAATATCATCTAATTAATCCAAATATTTTTGTCTCTTAAAATATACAGTTAGCAATATTTTTACAACATAATAGCATAGTTTACTATGTACTGTCTGGTACTTGTCAAAAGAACAGACAATGTAAAACACTGAAAATAAAATTGCATGTGTCATATCTGAGAGAAAATGTTACTTGTTCAAAATTGAGTGAACATTTTATAGAAATGTAGAGTGTTGTGCCCCAGCAGCTTTTGTTACTCAGACTTCATTTTACTATGTTGTGCTAGGATAAAGATTTATGTCTCCATTAGAATAAACTAGAAATAGCGTAGACTATACTGTTTTTAGAGTAGAAAAATGAGGAAAGTAACATATTACCAGGGCCAATGTTGAATAGCAGTGACACAAACCCATTGCTAAGTATTTCTGGAAGACTATCCAAGTATCTTATTCAGTTTTGAGCTCTATTACAATGAATTATTGAGCTTTCCTCTTCCCTGTGACAGAGCAGGGACACTCTGGTTCAAGTAACTGTTCTTCCAAGTTAATTCTGAGCCAGTGACTTCTCTTGTTTTCTATCCTAATCAAGCAAAAAATGGGCTTTGTTCTCAAGCAAGTTAAAATATATCTAGTGCTCTGTATAAGCCCTAAATGTGTCTGCATATTGAATAAATAAACATAAGCCTGCTAAATACTACTAAATCTTGTGGAAAAAGAAAGTATTGTTTCTAGCATTCTCCCCAAAGTGGAAAGACTCTTGGAAAAGGAGAACTGATGCAGCTTATTTCATTTCAATGGATTTCAGCCATCTAAAATATAGATATCAGTTTTGAATTAACAGCGCTCTATCTTTTTTATAGATAACAAATTCTAGGCAATTCTAGAGTATGATTCACTTCAGATGTCAACAACAGGATAAGATGAATTGCACCCCAGAGATGACTATTAGTCTTTTCTGATTCTGAAGAGAACCTGAGGCGTCTAGCCAGGCACTGTGTATTTAAAACTTAACTGAAATTAATTCCACCCTGTTTGCCTCACAGTTTTGCCAGAAAAAATGTAACTTGCATTTTAGGCAGGGATATAAATATCTATTTCTGTTTGCATTGCCTCTAACTGTATAGGTGATTTGCTGCATCATCAATGCCATTATCTGAAACTACCAAAGAGCATGAACAATGCACACAGAGCAGAGAGATGCCATCATTATTATTTAGGACAGGCCAAGTAATCTACAGAAGAGGCAGCTTTCAGAGCTTTATCTCACCAGAAATAGGTTAAAACAATCTTATCTACAAGTCCTCTTGCAGGTGTACTGTAATATAAGCCTTCACCAAATCATGACCAACTATAACACAATGTATTACATATTCATGTCCTCCTGTCATCTCTGACATAAATGGTATTATTCTGTCGAAAAATCAAACAACTAACTAAGTTTCTGCATACAGGTATCTACCTGTGTCATATATGTTTAATCTCCCATTCCAGTTGATGCAGGCAGTAGTTTTTGGAAAGCAATTCATCTAGTCAGCCCAAAAAGCTCAATTCAGTTGTCTAAATGCAAGCACTTAATGCCATTTGAGATGCCACAGAGTATATGAGAAATTCTCTGAGGTCTGGCAATTATGCTACAGGATCTATAGGATGTCGTCATTTCCAGAGAAGCTGCTGTCGCCAGGAGAAAAGCCGTATGATGTCTCAAATGGTGGAAGGAATTTGTGTTGAGGCAACTGGAAAAAGGCTAAGATCTCTACTAAATCTCCATTGACACGGAGACATTTATATGGTGTCTAGAGCTCACACTGAATGACCTCAAGTGGAACTCAATCTGTAATGCTGCTGCAGGGGATGTCTAAATATAGCACAAAATTTTAGTCTCTCAATCTCTAATTGAACTGCCCCCTTACATTTTCATCAATTACTTTCTAATATTCTATAAACATACGCAAGTTCTGAACACCTTCCCCCAACACCTTGAGATCAGTTAAACAGTGTATTAAGTGTGGACAGCTTATCCAAAATTAGTCCATTGATAAAATATTTCTCTCTGGTGGAGAGTAACAGTTTTCAGCAAAATTTTGCAATAGTAGGAGAATAAAAGGCTCAGTGCAGGAAGCCGCCATTCACCCGGCCCGGGGCGAGGGACATGTGGCGTGCAGAGGCCCCCCTCCCCCGGCAGTGCGAATCTGCTGAGCCGCTTGGACGAATGTGCCACGTTCCTGGGCACGGCCTGGGCGGGCGGCGGAGCCGCGCTTGTCCAGTGGGAGCGGCAGCAGCTCTCGCCGCATGCACGCATGGCGGCCCCAGCTGGGTGCCGCCATTGCCAGTGCGTCCCGGCACTTCCAGCGCTTCCGGCGCTTCCGGCCCGTCCAGGCGTTTCTGTGAGAGCGGGGGGCCTTGCTGGGGGCGGGCCCTGGGTGCTGATCATCCAATCAGAGGAAAGCTGGCCCCTGGGGGCCATCTGCGCATGAGCAAAGAGGGGTCCCCTATAAAAAGGGGAGAGCGGACGCCATTGCTCTCTTTTCAGTGTGGGACACCGCAGTAGCAGCATCGCTCCCCATCCCCGCGCGCTCCCACATGCGGACGGATTAGCCACACAGTGGCTACAGCATGGTGTGGATTTTCCGGGGGTGGACTGCTTTTTCGGGGTCACGTTTTCTCGTGATTTCCTGCGGGTGGACTGCTTTCGGGGTAACGTTTTTCTCATGATTTCCTGGGGGTGGACTGTTTCTCGGGGTTGCGTTTCCTCGTGGTATTTCCTGGGCGGGTGGATTAGCGATATCCACAGCCATAGACCAGTTTAAAGGCCACATCTTTCAATCAGCACTGAAATTCCTTCCCAGGATTGGGAAGGGAGGGGGGCTCGCGGTTTCTAACTGTCTGAGTGTTTTTCTTCAGAAAGCCGAGCGGAGGCTCAGCGCTACTGTAGGGTCCTCAGGTCAGCCGCAGAAGTCCCCGGGAAAGCTGAAGTCGGGGTCCTTCTCTAATTATCCCGGCGTCTCTTCCGGACCCCCCAACATAAAAAAAACAGCTCTATCCCAGAGCCTTCCCATCCCAACACAGGGTCTGGGGAAGCTTAATTTGTCTGGTTTTGCACTTTATTGTCGGTTTTCTGTGTGTGTGAAATAAACTGTGTTACTTTTGTGTTTTCTTTTTGGGGGTGTGTGGCTTCTCTCAGACATCTCTTGTCAGTACCATGCTTTTTAGTGGTAAAACCATGACAGCAGTTTAAAAAACCTGAAGAAAATGTAAATTGCCACTGATTGTATTTCTAGAAAAGACTAGCTTATGGAAACCTAAATAAGAAGAAACATGCTGTGCCTGAAATAATCCAGTTACTATATTATTTTATGCAATGTGCTGTTATATGCTACAGGCAGCATTCAAAATAAAACTGTGGAAGTTTACATGTAGAACAGACTTCTCCACAGTACATATGAAGTTTTCTAGTTTACATACATGAAACAACTACTAGGTTGCCCTTCACTAGTCCATTTTAAACAGTGTTTACATATATTTTTTCCCACAGAATCAGAATGGATTAAAAAGTAGATTCATGAGCATGTTTTCTATGCTGGACTGGCTCACCACTTAAAGTTAGGTGGGTACTTAAAGCAACAGATTACTTCAGAGTACCAATTCTATTGTTTTCAGTAGAATAGAATGCAAACAGCAGAGGATGAAGTGAGATTAACCAGATAACAGCTACTTCTGACCATTTTTTCCTTGTGAGATGTCAAAGATTCTGAAGATCCCATCTGCTCAACCTCTCCTTTCCTAAGTTCTCCATTGTATCTACACCCTTTCTTTTCCTTTCTATTTTTCTAAGATGTCCTTTACATCTCATCTGTACTCTAGGTCATCAACTTCTACTAAAATTCCAGAGTAATCTCATATATATTGTAAAACTTAAAAATTCATTATATTATCTCTAAAGAAATGTATGCCTTAGAACCCTCTAACACGGTCTAACAATGGCAATTCAGCTGAAGGTCACATCTTTTTTTTTTTTAAACTTCTATTCCCTTCCTTTGCAGAGCAAAGAGAACATACATCTTTAAATAGGATGTTGAACAGAATGTTGCTCATAATTCAGAAAGTAACATACTTCCTTCTGAGCCAGAGTTGGAGTACTGCCTCAGCACAATACTTTAAAAGGTTTCTCCTTTACTGCAACTGCCGTCTTTCAAAATTATTCATACTGATGACATTCCTTTCACTGGTGGGCCCACTCTTTCCTCTCAAATTGTTCGTTTTATCTTTCATTCAGGTTATTCTTTATTTCTTAAGCAATTTCCTAACATTTCTTTGCCACATTTTCAATAACATATAGGAAAATAAAAACAAGCAACTGCTGGAACTGGAAACAAGTAATTTAAAATTACTATCTCTTTAATATGTGTTCCATGCAAGCACTTCGCAACACCCTGCCTGAACAGTTTTACAAAATTACCTGGTGAGCATTTCCAATTATGAAAATAGTATAAAAGGTTATTTTCTTTGCTGTCCCTTGATGAAGGTTTCTTCTTCGCAAAGGAGGAAAACCTAGTCATGAGGAATGGCAGAAGAATTGAACAAGATTCTGACAGCAGGCCTTTAACAGGTCATAAGCATGGCCAAACTGACAAGTAACATTTGTCCATGCCAAAAGAAGGTTTCTGGTTCAAACAGTCACTGAAGTTCAGGTTTGAGTTGGATTTGGTAAAATGTTGTCTCTTTGTAAACTCTCCCATTGCAAAGGCCACTGTGAAGGTCAAAGGAAACATTCAAGTCAAAATGTTGACAGCCATTCTGGATAAAGGCAGAAGGTTAGAAATTGTTATCTAAACTCTACTGATGAGGATAAAATAATTCATCTGCAATAAAAATTGTCAGCAAATTACATTTTTCAGGGTATTTTTCAGTCAGCTAAATTGGGATCTCCTTGGCCAAGTGTTCAATCTTGTGTAAACATGCACCAAAGAAATAAAATGCTAAGCATGCCGGTTTAGTTGCACTTTCAATTGTATTTGTTGGTCATGTTTATCATTCTGGCAGTAATATGTCTAAATACTTCGAAAGGCATAAGTTTTGACCAACATTCTGCCTTTTTTCTGCCTTTTTTCACCTCAAGGAGTTCACATGTTTCTCTTGCATCCCTACAAATGTACAGGCCTTTGAGATGTCTCCCCGCTCTCTTGCCAATACTTATTCAGCATCATCCTGTAGAAACAGAATGCATATGACCCTTAGTACTCGTGGTCCTTTTCAGCTCTCCTTTCCTTAGCTTACTTCTCCCCTTCTGTATTCTCACCTGTATAACCCATTTTGACTCCTTGCCTGCATTTCTCTTTTTCCATTTTTTCATTTTGTTCACTTCCTTTTTTTCTTTTTTTTTTTCTCTTGGTTCCCTTTTATTCCCTGTCCTTTTCCACTAGTTCTGCACTCTGTGTCATCTTCATGCTCTGTCAAGTCTCACTCTTCCTTTTTCTTACTTCTCATGTCTTTGTCCAATTTTCAGTGTCAGACTCTTCCTTTCTCTTTTGTCTTGTAATTTAGAAAGCTCTAGAAATGCTTCTCTCCAGCTCATCTCTAACCCACAAGATCACTTTTTCCCTCTTAGTTCATTGCAATTTTCCTTTATTTTTCTTTCCAGAATTGCTGTAAATTAAATGGCCAAGACTATCCCATTTTTTTCTCTTGGCTAGAAAAAGGAACTGATTCAGTTAATGCAGTCTTAGTCCATTTCCACCACCAACAAGCTCACAGAGGTCATAACTGGAACATGATTCTAGCAGCTGCAGCTGGCAGACCAGGATCTAAAATTTATATGAGCCCTGATGGACTCCTGGTGGGGTGGGATTGGCATGATGACATATATGTCTCACCATATGGAGAAATACAGCTGTAAAAAAACAGTGTTAAATGTTGCATCATGGTGTCTATCAGTCTGGGAAAAACAAAGGGCTTTTTTTCTCCTCCTAGACTGTACTGTTGTGTTACAGTCAAGACAATCGTTTGACCATAGCCTTTTCAGGATGTTTTTGTGCAATTAATATTATCGGTATATAATTGAGTAGAAAGTTGTGAAAAGGTGTTAGAAGACACTAGAGATCCTTAGGATCAGTGCTTTTTGTTTCCTCAACTTCCTATCACTGGCCATTTTCATATTTCAGACAGAAGATTAATATATTCCTGAGTAAAAATGCAGGATAAAGTAATATTCCTAGAGGAAGGAAGTTTATTTACTAGTACAGTCTCTTTGCAGATTTACATAGTCTCATTGGATGCAACTGCACTCCTAACTCAACAAGACCAGAATTTTACCATTTATTGTCAATTTTTGCTGCCTCTGTGTGGTCAAGTATATGGTAACTGTAGGTCAAAGAGCCAGACATCAAAGAAGACATAGGGCTGAAGACAGCTACACCTTGAATATGCTGAGCAAAACTCTGCATACTGCACTTGCCATTCATTCAGTCATTTCAGCAGTGTTAATGTTGTCAGCTGCCTATAATTCAGTGGTACCTACAGCACCAAAGTCCCTCTGGACTGATCATACAGGAAGACAATCCCTACTCTAATGGTGTTACCACGTCTTTTAAGCAAGACACAAATAACTGAGAAAATCCAACTGAGAAGACAGTGATGAATGACTAATGTAATGCAGCTATCATAAAACTACATATGCCTGAAATTCGTTAATTTATGTCTTATTGATTTATTCAGATTCCATGCACCACACAGCCTAGTCACACTGGCTTGGTTGATGCATTGCTGAGTGTATGCACATTCATTCATTTAAGCAGTAGTTACAGGCAGATGGTATGTGCTTAAAGCAAGGATTGTTCCCACTGCCTTATGCATGGCAATGTGGTTAATGCTGTATGTCATGTGGATGGGTTCCTTAGTGTGTGGCGTGCATTTATGTATGACTTTGTAGAAATCACTTTTGAAGAACCAGATCCCTTCTATATACTTTATGTAAGAGCTACAAGTTTAAGAGGAGACATTACTCTTATTTAAGAAGTTTCTTATTCTTTTTTACTTCTGTATTGTTGCGGCAGTTTTAGGATATTTCTACTCCTATTAAAAGTTCATGTGTGTGTTTATAAACCTGTGATTATTACACCTATCAAAATTTTACAATTTTGACAAATCATTCAGCCAAGCTTGCACAGTTCCACCCACCCTGTTGGAGAAAGAAATTCTCTTTCTACATAAAAAATGTGAAGTATTTCAGTTACCTTCCCACACTTACTGGAATTCTTTCATTATCAAATCTAAAGAGGTTATTCCCTCTAAAAAGACCACACAGGGAAACTAATCTCCCTGGCCTGAGTGACATGTATCTTCATTTAAAACTCCTCAATCTTCACAAACTTTAGAAATCTCTCCCACTGCAGTTGGAAATACATCTAGTATCTACCTTGTCATGTCCATTACAATACTACCATACTCCTTTTCAGGTTTTCTCTGGCATTTCTTTGCTGTATTGTTCATCACAAAGCATATATTATTCAGATATGTTTCTGCCACTTTAATGAAAAAAATGTACTAGAAGTACACTTCTTAAAATTGCACCATTTTAAATGCTGTCACCTTACTCAGCCCATGGCTGTTATCTGCTTTCCACTTTAGTACTGCACAGCTTTCACAGCAGGCTAAAAACGTATGATTGCCATTATTTTTTGCCAATGGAATGTTTTTCAGCAAGAAGCACAGAGTCTTTCTCAACATCCACTTTTGATCTTCAGTATGCCTTGAAACAGAAGTCCTCAGGAAAACTGTACTTCCCAAAGTTAATTAATAAATTAATTTAAAGACATCTGATTTTTTTCCCCTCCCTGTTCCCTTTCTGTTGCTCCAGAGAATGATTAATGCATGATCCCACTGTGACCAGGCTATAGCCCCAGGAAGCATAAATGTTGAGCATTACTTAGAGGGAAGACAGGCTTTTAAACAATAGGAACAACTCACAACTGAGTTTTGCCAAAGTCTTGGTTCAAGGTGATGGGCTTCCTCCTATCTTGCATTCTAGGAATGCATTCTCATACTATGATACACATTAGTGCATATTTCTACACCAGCCCGCCAATACCATTGCAATTAATTTCTGTTCATGCTATATGATGCAACACGGAAGAGGGCAGAGAAGTTTATTCTCAGCAGCAGTAATGGCATGTGAATATAAAACATAGCCATCAATTTAAGATATCGCTGGCATGTTCTATACCTCCTATATATAAAAAAATAAGTTATGCAGGCATATAGCAGAGCCATCTCTCACAATAATTTTCTTGTCCTCTACAACGACTGATTTTAATAAAGTTTTTTGATTTACATTGGTATGCAAAAAGAGTGAGTTCTACATTATACAAATATATAAATGTAAGGGCTTGAAAGAGGCAGACAGCTTAAAAGTGCAGAGACCTTTAAAAATGTGATTATTTAGAAGTACATACTAAATCATGGTAATTGACAAGTATTTGTCTCAGATGATAGCCATATTAGAAATTCCATCTCTTGAAATACATGACAATTGCTACAGCTATATACTTTCTTCATATATTCTAGTGGTAAAAAACTGTACAGATTAACAAGGCTGTATATCTGTGTACAACTGTTATTTAAGTGAATGGAGTAAATATTAGTCTACTAGTAAAATTCCATACAACTTTATCACTTACAACATCAAGCTTGATATATCATGTACCATAAAGAAAAACATTTACGATGGAGAGTTCGGATGTGACAAAAATAACATGTGCTAGGGATCAAGCCTGAGGAAACTTAAGGAAGAACTCCCTTCAAAAGCATTTGCAACTACTTGCAACTATCTTATCTTTTTTCCAGGTTATTAATGGAAATTTCAATTCTCAAAATCAGAAAGTTCCACAGATGAAATTATTAGTGTTAATTCAACTTTGAAAAGAAAACCACAAGCACACACAAACTGAACCTTTTCTCATTTTCTTTCCAGTTCACCTTATGAGGCTGTGGCCTCCCAGAAACTCTGCAGCTTCTGAAAAACCTCTTGTCATCATTGTGATATAAATAACCCTACTTGAAGGTTCTTCAAAAAACAGCACAGAAAATGCCTGCCCAGCTCTAAAAAAAAAGCTGAAAAATTTATGATCTTATCTATACTCTCTATAATACCATTTCAGTAACTACAAATCTTGAACAAGAATTGGCATAAAATAAAAAGTCAACAAGGAATATTTATTACCATAGTCTAGAAAGAAGTGGGAGTTTTCTCATATCCTGATTTCAGTTAATCTAACAAGAGGTGTCACCTTAAATTTATTACTATTTTTGTTTTGTACATCAGTCTTAAAATAAAGATAACTTGTTTTGTAATGACAGGAATTTGAATTATTCAGTAAATGCCAAAATTGGTAGTTTAAGTATCCCATTTTTAAGAGTCAGTTAATTACATCTGAATTCACAATGCCTCCATCCTAAAACTGAGAATTTCAAATTAAAACATACATATGTTTATTTATTCTATTTCTTTTTGTTTCACCTTTCCCAACTTCCAGACAACATCTTATTTTTTCCTATTTACTCATTTTGATCTGATGCCTTAAAGTGGAGGAAGAAAAGTTCCAAAAAATATTAACAGAGGTAAAAGCAAGTGCAAGTTCTTTAATGAAGCTTCCAGATACAAAAACATGCGCCAAGTCCCCCTTATCACATCACCTTTATAACAGTCATCCATCCGTACATACTCAACATATCTGACCAGAGCCCCTTCTAACCCTTGTGACCACCCCTAGAAGTGCCCCTCTGGAGTTTTTCCAGGTTCTCTGGACCTGTATTTTGTCTTGCCTTCTATAATGTCCTTGCAGGTGGCATCTGGAAAAATAATGGTGTTCTTGTTATAACCTGTTTGTCTCAAAAGCAATGCTAAACACAGCTTCACAAATTGTGGGAAAGGCCTAACAAGAAGGCCCATGAGAGAAACCACGCAGTCAAGCTAAAATCCCTGTAATACGGGGGAAAAAAAACCCAAGGCATCAGATCTACAGTAATTATTTCAAGATCAGTACTTTTGACTTCTCATTTAACTTCACAGAATCAAAGAATCACAGAACATGCTGAGTTGGAAGGGACACACAAAGATCATCTAGGCCAACACAGCCCACCATCTCATTCTCTTCCTAGTGCCTGGCTGGGAAGGGGGAGGGATAGAGCAACTGGGTGGGCACTTGGCATCTAGCCAAGATCAACCCTTTACAACAATACACACATACTCTTGCTTTTCGGTATCATAATCATGGAAGACCATCACTAATAAGGAAATATATTGCATTTCCTGCTTTATGCTTTTGGTATGATGTGTCTGATAGATTTTTTTTTCCCCAGTCTCTTCTAACCACAGCTAAACAACATTGCAATTTCTAGCCTATTGTAACTCTTACAACCGTGTACTGGTCTGTACAGTCAATGAGTAATCTGTTTTGATTGAATAGAGCTAGCAATCTATTTGTGCTATCTCAGTATCACAGAATCACAGAATATGCTGAGTTGGAAGTGACCCACAAAGATCATCTAATCCAAAGATCATCTAATCCATCTAGTCTCACAGGACCATCTCCAAGAGTCACACCATGTGCCCAAGAGTATTGTCCAAATACTTCTTGAACTCTGCCAGCTTTGGTGCTGTGACCACTGAACCTGGGGAGACCAGTACCCAATCACCCTCTGGGTGAAGAATCTTTCTCCAATGTCCAACCTAAACTTTCCCTGACACAACTTCAGGCCATTTCCTCAGGTCCTGTCACTGGTCAACACAGAGAAGAAACTGGTCCCTCATAAGGAAGTTGCAGAATTCTATGAGGTGTCCCCTCAGTCTCCTCTTCTCCAAGCTGAACAGACCGAGTGACCTCAGCTGTTGTTCACACGGCTTCCCCTCAAGCCCTTCACCATCTTTGTTGCCCTCCTTTGGACATTCTCTAGTAGCCTATTATTTTTCCCATATTGTGGTGCTCAGAATTATTCACAATATCCAATGTGAAGCCTCACCAGTGTAGAATAGAGCAAGACAATTACCTCCCTCAACTGGTGATGCTTTGCCTGATGCACTCCAGAACATGGTTGGCCCTCCTGGCTGCCAGGGCTGCCAGGGTACTGCTTATTCATATACAACTTGCCATCGAACAGGACCCCCAGGTCTCTTTCCATGGCACTGCTTTCCAGCATCTCATTCCCCAGTTTGTACGTGCATAGAGGGTTTCCCCATCCTAGGTGCAGAATCCAGCACTTGCCCTTATTGAACTTCATAAGGTTGGTGATTGCCCAGTCCTCTAATTTGCCAAGGTCTCTCCACAAGGCCTCCCTGCCTTCGAGGGAGTCAACAGCTCCTCCCAGTTTTGTGTCATCTGCAAATCTGCTTAGTATCCCTGCCAGTCATTTTATGTATTTTTAACCTAGAGCATGGCACAGCAACAGTCTGTTGCAGATGATAGTTTTAAAGCTGGTTACGTTTTCAGAGAGCTTTGGAGCAAAAGTGTATCAGTCATTTCACAACTGATTTACTGGGTAGATTATGGGTTTTTGTCCTGGTTTAGGACAATATTAGGTTTATCAATGGACAAGAGACGGATAGGGAAGGCAGCAATCTATTGAAATGTAGATATATGGGGGAATAAATGGGTGTAATTGCCAAATATGGCCAGCAGAGGGCGCTGTGGTTGCCAGGCTGGACTCCCCCTGAGAGAGACACACACACACAC
>VYZS01023489.1:9671-27857 GCA_013400695.1 Neodrepanis coruscans
GATTCTCCATTGTTAGTGACTTTCTGGTTTACAACTAAGTTCATACAATTTTCTCTAGTTCCTTTGAAAGTCTTCTGTCTCAAGGATTCTCCAGGTATGGTACTGATATGACTAATGAAATACAAGGCAATCAGCATTAAAACTCAAATAAACCCAGACAGAGGCAGACCCTCTGCATTTCCCCAGAAGAGATGGGAGCTGTTACTCAAGTATCCAAAACATCAGAGAGGAAGATGTAACCTTTATGTGGCTCAGCTATATGTGGTAACTGCTTACATGAATGTGATATTCTTTCAACCAGCAGTTGCAGAGGTTGCTGAAAACATGTTACTTGAGTTATAGCTAGATGCAACCCAGCACCAGCTATCAGTGATATGTACGGTATTGTGCTTGCTACCTGTTTGCTTCTCATGTATTTCTGACTGGGTCGAGATACAGTTTAGAGGAGTGTTGATTTGAACAACTGTCAGTAGTATCCTACAGGGGCAGTTCTCCTATATTAGGATCATTAAAGCCACAGTTCCTACCCCCCAGGCATTCTCTTTCCCATCAAAGCAACTCCATACTGGGGTGAAAACAAAAATGCAACGTTGCACTGAAGTCATAAATCCTAGTGAACCTGAAGAGTGGTTAATTCATGTAGTGTGGTCCATCAATAGTGGTGTGTACAAGTGCTGTTTAGGGACAATATGTGAGCTTAGCTACTAGCAGTGGAGCATTCCTTATGTTCCCACAGCATCCACTGCTATTGGTTTACAGTTGTTAGATCTATTCCTTCCTTTTTCTTTTAGTATCAGTTTGTGAACTTGCTGTCCATTTTACTTTCTGCTTGTTTTAACCCTACTTTCATGACCTCTTGTGGCAGCAATTTACAGAAGTTCTCTACCCTCTGTGTAAATAAGTACTTGCAAAAATCCATTTTAAACTAAGTGCCTCTGGTTCTATTATTGCTGAGTTTGACAAAGAGCATTTCTACATTAACCTTCTCCATCTTCTGTAAATTTCAATCATAGTTTTCTCAGTCCTCTCCAAATATGAGTCCTGGCCTTTTCAGGCTATCCTCATTAAGTATCCTGCTCCATCCTCTTAGTTATTCTATTTATTTTCCTCTTGTACTTTGAGAATCAGAGACAGGACTTCATGCAGTGCTCAGAACTAAAGTCTGAGGTACACCTTATTGGCTGGTAAGAGGGAAGGCTGTAATGTACCCCCTTGCTATGTCAGTGGAAGGATGTGTATGGTCTAATGAGAGCACTTGACATTGAGCATCTCAGTCCATAGAATGAAAATACTACAGTCCCACAATTTGAAAATGTATTTTATTCCTGTTGTAGATATTAATAGACTTGACGTTTTTGAAGCCTGTGTGAGGGCAGAGCACTTTGTTGGGAATTGCAGCAAAACAAGCTATACTGGGTCAATACTGTCCTCTGCTGGCAGGAACTACAGCTTTGTGCCACGTCTCCAAATGGGATTTAACAGCTGGCCTCTCCTTTCACTCTGTTTTTTGCCTTTGCAACAGGAAAATTTGATGCTGTGCTGACTACACTAGGAAAATGCTCCTGTAATATTTAGTGAAAACTGGAAATTCTTTGCTTACTATGAATGTGTTGAATTGTAATTTCATTTATTTTTTTCTTTCTGAAGTCAACTAATTTAGAAGCTTATCTTTCATTCTTTCCTCTTGCCTTTTAATATTTATTGCATGCACATTTCTCTGACTTCCCTGTCGTAATTGTGGAATTAACAATGCATATGTCCTTTCCCTTCTCTTTTCCTAACAAATTGCTGACAAGTCATCCTGATAGCATTTTGAAAGCAAAAATCGAATGTGTATATGCTATATGTCATAGCATATTATATTATTTTAAAATAATAACTCCACAGGAGAAATAAAAGTCTTCAGTAGTATTGTAGAGCATGAATTCAGTAAAAATTGTGCTAGTTGCAGAAGTGCTTTTGATTGCTATATGTTCCAGCTTTGGCTTTAGGAAGCATGGAAGGTGGTTGAAAGAAGTACATTTTAAAAATATTTCAGTTTTGTGCCGTCTTCACTTCTGCCTCTGTGAGAATGGCGCAGGACAGAGAGGAGCCTGCTTTTCAGGAATTAATTCTGTGCCTGAACGAAGGAGAAGGACTGGACTCCTAAATAAGTCAGGCATGCTCAGAAGTGCTGTTGGAAGTCTTCTCTTGGCTTGTAGCAAGCTTGTCTTTCAATCCTCCTAGCAACACAGAGCCCAGAGTTCTGGTCCTTAACCCAGAGAGAGTAAGAGTTCAGGCACTGAATATGTACAGGTTTATATGTGTTAGCACAGAGACTGTAGGTTTCTTGAAGTGAGGGCAAGCTATGCAGATATTGCCATGGTAAGTTTGTGCCTGTAGTGATCTAAGAGGAATTTTGTCTTTGTTTGTTTTTTACTTTAGGAGCCACATGGCAATTGCTAACTGTTCACAGTAACTTCCTGAATTTTTTTTTGCATCTCTCTCCTAGTAGTTAAGTGGGCTTATATGAATAATAGCAAAATGACAGTGTTGATACTGAGTTCCCTGCTGTGGCTAGTAGAGATGGACATGGAGGTTACACTTTGTTATGTATTTTCTATGGGATTTATGCAAATATAACAGCATGATACCAAATACACACTGGATTTTATGTGCAAAAGCTTTTACAGCTGAGTGGGCCTGTGATAGAGTTAATTGTTGTCACTGCCCTTCAGTTAAATATTCTCTTCTTACTACTTATCTGATCTATAGTTATTGCAAACTACCCATTGCTGTCATTTCTATACACACCCTTGGTTCAGCGCTCTCCCTCTGTCATGATGTCAGACTCTTGCACTGTCTCCTTTCTGCTCCCCACTGCCTTTTGGGAAAAGTTTATCTCCCATGGCTGAAAGTAATTGGGGTATTTGTATTGTATGCAGGATTGATGTATGATACTCTTCCTTGTGTCTGACAGGTTGTTTATAAGAATAATGACATTCGTCTGGAGCTGTCTCGCTTGGCACGGATTGGTGATACTAAGATGAAGATCTATGGGGAAGTGAAATTCGTATGTGAAAATGTGGCTACACTGGATCCCATCAGCTTTGAGACACCTGAGGCCTATATTAGTCTGCCTAAATGGAATACCAAAAGGATGGGCTCTATCTCATTTGATTTCCGAACCACTGAACCTAATGGACTGATCCTTTTCACCCATGGCAAGCCTCAGGAGAGGAAAGATGCCAGAAGCCAGAAAAACACAAAGGTAGACTTCTTTGCAGTTGAGCTTCTAGATGGAAACCTCTACTTGCTTCTGGACATGGGCTCTGGGACCATTAAAGTCAAGGCCACGCAGAAGAAGGCCAATGATGGAGAGTGGTACCATGTGGACATTCAAAGAGATGGCAGATCAGGTAGAGTGATGACTTTTTCTTAACTAGATTCATATTTCAGATTCAGACTTAGGGCTATGTATTAATTCTTAGAACCTTCAAAACCTGTTAGATATGAGTCACCTTCTTAAAAAAGCTTAGTGCTGCTCCAGTGATGTTTTTCCAGCAAAAGCAAAGATGTGAATGGCTAGGTTAGTGTGAACATTGCACACCGCAGTGGCAGTCTATTAATATTTTATTCACAATCCTCAGATATTCTGGACCTGTCTTTGCAATTGCATGCATAGTTACAGTGATTAATTCTTTGTAGGTCATGGTAAGGTTTAAGGTCCTTCAGAACCACTGATCTCAGTTTGAGAAATTCTTACTGATTTCCTTTGGGTTTCTGCATGTGGGATCTTGTCATGAGGAAAAAACATAATGGGCACAAACAGATACAAAATCTTGGCAACAAATCAACATTTCCATCCCATTCTATTTCCTTTAATATCTTGTAGTTTTCAGTTAGGTTTCTTTACTCTCTTGGATGACAAATTCTTAACATCTGAGTCAGCGTTTAGTGGATGTTCCTTTTTTCATTGCAGCTTCTCATTTTCAGTTATGTGTTTTAGTTTATTTCTAAAAATATACCTACCCTGCAATTACCAAGAGGTATTTTGTTTGTCTGTAGTGCAGAATATCAAGCTAACATATTAATGATGTACTCTGAAATTCTGGAGGAAAACAAAAATGATCAAATACTACAAATTCATCTTGAGAATATGTGAACAATTGTACTTAAATTTTTTTCTAAACCATTGGGATCTCAAACCCTTCCCTTCAAAGGGAATTTTGCAAGTGGATTTGGGATTTGTCTGGTGATCTCCAGATGATAGCTTAGGTGTCTAATTTTATGTTTCCAGTTGCTGAACGCCATCAGTGCAGAGAATGCAGTTCTAGAATTTGCTTCCCTTGAGTTTTTGAAAAAGCTGACTTTTAGATATTGTGCAAGGCCTAGCTGTTTGAACAGGTCTTTGCCTGAAGCTATTTTTTTCTTTGATGATGTGAGTAGTTCTTTGTATTTGGCATGGTGCTCTACTAGGACTTAATATATGTGGTTATATATTGCTATCTCCTAAAGACATCGATAGGAACATTTTACAAAGGAAGCCATAAATAAATAAATGGAACTTTGATTTCTTTAGAATTACTAAAATTTAATTAACTTCCAAGGATAAACTCAATTAGATGCATTCATACTGTCTTCAGTTTGTTTTCTCAGTTGAGTACTATCTTGTCCCCGAAGAGGCAACAGCAGAGAGAGAAGAAATAGAAATGACACTAGGCTCTCTGTAAAACAGTATGTAAAGCCCTAGAAAGAGGGACACACGTTCATTTGGACTAGGAGGGTGTGACAAATGGCATTGCTACTTAATACATGAAACTGTAGGTCTGACTTGTTTTTCGCTTGGCAGGGAGATTTGTGATTTTTCTGGACACTGATTAGAGGTAACAAATTTTGAATTAGAAACACTTTTCTCAACAAAAAGGAACATGTTATGTTCCTGTCTTTTTTTTTTAAATTGTGTTTTCTGCAAACAATGAACACTTGGTTAATGATCCTAGTGATTGATATCTTGTGTCCTTAGAAAACCAGGATACTGGCATTGATTTCTTTACATCATACCATTTAGCAAGCATCAGTCACTCTTATCCAGTGACACTTTTGATGAGAAAGGAGCTCAGGATCTCTTCTTGTCTAGTCCTTGGCTTTTCTCCCACATGTGGACTGGAGAATGGTTACACCTTGAAGGTAGTTGGTTTTTTTTCCATTGTTTTTTTGTTGGTTTTTTTAATTTAATTTTCAATTTTTTTTGGTTGGTTTTTTTTCCCCCATTGTGGATACCTGTCATCTAGAAACTGAAATAATGAATTTATGTAATGGAGGCTTAAACCAACCATTGCGGTTGGTTGGTAGAGGTTCTGATTTTCATTACTAAAGCAGACGGGCCTCTATTAGGTGTCATCTCTCCCCTCCTTTTTCCTATTTCTCTAGCAGACTAAAACTTCAGGTTCTTCTTAGCTTAGTAGAATAGCCTAAAAATCCAAATATTTCCTCTTGCAATGCACTAAGGCAGAAGCAGTAGTGCTGGGGAAGCTTGGCAGTCATGCTCAGATAACCTCTGGCACCTCTACTCCCCTTAGGCCTTGTGTATGCTTTGGTCTGTGTTGGTTGCCAGAGCAACAAAAGCTGTTTTTGTTTTCGCTGGCAGTGTGTACGTGGACACCTAGCATCCTGTATCCTTTCTGTCCTTGGGGAAAGCTCCCACAAAGTGTTCACAACACCTGTCACAGTTTCTAGGTGTGAAATAGTGAGCATGTTACACAAGACAATGTTTTCAGCTGGTAATCAGCTCCAAAACATACTTGATGTCCCACCTGATTGGACACTAAAAGTCTTACTGGAAGGTCTAATTTACAGTTGCATCAAAGCACTGCTTTGTATGCCAGCTCTGTCCTCAGTAACTTGAGTGTTTTGTTCTGTTAGTTCTTTAATTCTGCACAAAGTGCCTAAGGCACTGGAAAGGAGATGCTTGGATGCTTCTGATTTCTCAAGATGGGCTTGAATCTACTTGGATCTACTCTAAACAGAGTTTCAAACATGGGATTTGAAGTGGGGGGAGTGGTTTGTCATGTCACCATCTTTCCCCAGGTTTTACTGTTCTTGGTATCCAATACTTCTTGTCTTTTTGGGGGTTTCTTTACCTTCGTGGCTTTTGCAGTTGATATGTTCTCTCAATAGTAGCAATTGTCAAGTGCTCAGCCTTCCAATAGGGTTTAGAGTAATATGTACTCTACAGGCTGCTTTTGAGAAGTAACAGCTGAGATACTGGAAGAGGAGCTGCAGTCCTGTGGTTCTGTGACATGCTGCCTGTGTGACTGTATGTGTATTGTCACATCCTCTCTTTTCTTACTCTGTAAAAGTGAAAATGCCTGTAGTGTTGCAACTTGGTTTTGCAAAATGATTAATCAAATAACTCTAGTTCTCTTTGAACCTTTAATTTGTAACGTCTGTGTTGCTTCTGACACTGCTGCCTCTGACATTATTCCTCCATTATTACTGAACATCACACCCATTAAACACTTGGTGTCTGTGTCATATGTGCTGTTCTCTAAGAAGATACCTATTACAACTGAAGAAAAAGCATGTGTATATGTCTGGAGTTTCTCACAGAGACACAAAACACTCTCCCACTTTATTGTAGGGGTGTATGATAAAAATGCAATGATGTGGAATTAATCTTTAAGCTTGGATAGTGTCTCTGAAGACAGACTGTCTTAATGACAAGGCAATTGGATGTGATGATTTATAGCTAAGAAAAGTGAATTACTGATTTTTAGATGAGTGTCTGATGGGCAGATATCCTTATCAAGGTAGCTGCTGAGTGCTCTTCAGAAAAGTATACTGCTCTGGGATGTGAGAGATGTGCATCATGTTCCCTGTTTTACTTTGGATGCACTGCCTGACCTTAAACAGGTTACTTCATTTTTCTGTATCTGTTTTATATATTCTGTTTATATTTCTGTATTATAAGTTGTGATTATTTTATGTGCTGGGACAATTTCTTGAAATATATAGGAATGGCCTCAGTGCATTATGCTCACATCTTGCTTGGAGCATATGGAAGCTGCCATGGTTTTAATAATAACTGTTCTTCAGAAGTAATCTTTGTCTTTCTCCACCTCAATTTTCCTGCTTATAAAATAGAAATTAGAAAACTTTCTTTGTAAAGTCATAGTATATTTTACTTTGGAACAAACTTCTGGAGATTTCTAGTTCAATCTAGACTTTCTTCAGGGTCATGTCAGGATGGTGATTCCACAACCCCTCTAAAGTGTCTCTTCCCATATTTGGCTACTCTTTTGGTGAAAAATGTCCGTTTTAGGGAGCTGGAGATGCCCTTATGTAGTGGTTTAGGAATAGCACTCCCCAGTTTAGTGCTCCCACTCAGGCTCTCCAAACCACTCTGCCACTCTCTTGTTTCCCGTCCCCTTGCCCCTTGCAGTGGGCTGGAGAGGAGAATTTGAAGCGCAAAAGGTGAAGATCATGGGTTGAGATAAGCACAATTTACTGAAAACAGCAGTGAGATAGGAAAACAAACAGTAACAGCGACAATATTATTAAAAAAGTGTACAAAAGAGTGATTCATGTGCAAAAATACTCACTGTGGAGCTTGAACCGACTGTAGCCATGCCACTCCAGCTGCTTCCTCTGGCTTGGGATTGGCACGACACCACCATTTCCTCTGGACTCGAACCAATGTTGTTCCACTGCTACATCTGCTTGTCCAGAAAGAACATACTTGCTTGACCGGAAGGAACCTCTTCTCTTGACAAGAGAGTAGTCCCTTTCCCTTGTGCCTGGCATTGATGTGGGGTGGTATAACATAATTTCTGTGTCCCAGCCATGCCCCCTCCTGGCTGCTGCAAAAATTAACACTGTCCTGACTAGAACCAGGACACCTTATTGCAACTTGTGATCAGTCTGTTTTGTCACTGCAAGTGCACAGTGCTGACTCATGTTCAAATTTTTGCCTGCTGTATATCTGGGTCCTTTTCTACAGAGTTGCTCCATGGCTGATTAGTTTGCAGCCTGTACTTGTATGTGAAGCTATTCTGACCTAGGTGTAGGACTTTTTATTTATTGTTGTCCTGGTTTGGACACTAGGGGATGTTATAAAGTGACGAGAGGTTGCAATAGAGTAACAACAACTAACAGAATTTATTTTACAAAGAACAAAAACCCAACAATAAAATGTGAGGCAAACAAACTGTGCTCCTCCATGCTGGCTGCTAGGTTGGTGGAGCAAGCGAGGAAGGGAGGCTGGCCCATGGAATGGCGCCAGATCTCACTCCGGGGTTCCTGGAAAATAGAAAAGTGAAAAGAAACCCTGGGGACCGAAGGGGAGAGAATACCACAGCTGGTGGGTGTGTGGTCCTCAGCCCTGAGCTGCCTCTGCTGTCAATTCAGCTGTGCTGCTGCCTGAGCCATGGGAAAAGGGTTGAGAGAACAGAGAAAATGAGCTAAGATGCAGCTTCGAAGAGAGCCGAGCCTGAAGAGAGAGCAACTTCCGGGCTTGCTGTTTATATAGGGTGCCTGTTCTCACATGACCTCAGGGCACCCTTCCATTGCAGGCCACCTCCAGATAGGCTAACGGCGCTGGGCACTTCCCCCTCCACGAGACTTCACCACGAGGCAGTATAGTGGTGTTTCCACCAAAATGCCTTGTGGCTGTGGCCTGCTGAGATGGGGAGCCACCATCGCTGCATCCACCAGCACTGCGAGGCGCCCCGAGGGCCCTGGGGCCACCCCCAGCATCGTGCTCTGCCACTCTGGGTCTGTTCTGCATGGCAGCACTGGCCTGTGGCTGGCCTTGTCCCGCGTGCCAGTGGGGCCACCATGGGGGGCAGCTCCACCAGTGGCAAGGGCGGCTGCCATCATGTGCCCACTGCCAGCATGTGTGTGATACTGGCAACTGCGCTCACTGCCAGCACCGTTTGGAACAGCAGTACTGCTGGCCGAGCCACGTTTTTGCATCCGGGTGGGGAGATCAGGCAGCAGCAGCCTTGGGCCGCTGGGGGCAGCTGCTCCCCAAAGCCCCTCGCTACGCACCTCAGGGCAGCTGCCACTTGCCCCACTGTCGCTGCTGCAGCGGGGAGCCATGCCTGCTCTGCCACCCAGCAGCTGCTGGCAAGCACCCCCCCATGGCACCGGGAAAGCGGGCAGCCGCCACTCATCATCCCGGGGCAGGCAGCTGCTGCTGCCACCTTGCCAGCACCAGCAGGGCATAGGCTGCAGGGCTGCCTGCACCAGCAGAGGGGACCAGCGGGGGTGGCTGTGGAAGCCGTAGCCACCCCACACACAACAGCTGGGGAGCCATGGAAGGGCCTGTCACCTCCTCCTGCAATGACCCGCCAGCCCCCACTGCTGCCGCCACCACTGAGCCACGGCCATGTGATGGAGCCACCCCATGGATGGAAGCTGCCACCATGTAGGGCGAGCTGTTCTTCCATTGGGGACAGGAGACCAGGCAGGGTGCCTCTGCAGCTGCCCCGCGCATCCACGGAGCCACGAGAGCCATAGGAGTGGCCTGTGCCTCCCCCCTGGGCCAAGCCTGTGCCCACAAAGCACTGGAATCTGTCTGCTCTCTTATAAAAGACAGAACAAGGTTTTAAAAGCAGCCCCCTCTCGCAATCCCCTAAACCCCCTGAAAACCAACACCCCCTCCCTCTACCCTCCCTCCAGAAAAACCCCTTGAGAGATAATCCCCTGTCCCGCATGGAAAAAGGGAAAAAAGGAAGAACAATACATTTTAAAAAACCAGAACCCATTTCACCCCATAACATTTTTTTTGATTTATATTAAATATTGCTATCAGCTTTTTGATCCATCTTGTAAATCTGAATGGTAACCCAGTGCTTTCTTGAATAGATCAACCATTCTCCCCAAGTTGATGTCACTGACAAATCTGATATTTATCTAGTTCTATCATCCAGGTCCAGGTTTGGAGGTTGTTGTGGCACAGCTGCATCCCCCACCCCCGCTGCGGGTGTGGCCCCTCCCAGGGGCGGCTGCCCTGGCCCTGCGCAGCTTGCCCGCGGGGGGAAGGTGAGTGTGGTGCCCCCCCCCCAGCCATTTTGCAGGCGTGGCTCTGTAGCCCCAGGTGCTGGGAGTTGCTGGCGTTGCCGGGCACCACCAGCCCTGGCCTGGCCCGGCGGGGCGGGCTGCCCAGCTGGCCCAGCACCACAGGGGGGGCCCAGCTGGCTGGCGGCGGGTCTCACTGAGACGAGGGGGCAGCGGATCCCCGCCTTCCCCCCCCCTCCCCACCAGTGTGGGCCAGGGCAGACGGCGCGGGGACCACCGCGTGGCTGGCCCGGCATGGGGACCGCTGCATGGCCGGCCCGGCACATGCGGCCGGGTCAGCACGGGTCAGGGTGGCCCGGAGGAAGTACCGGGACCCCTTGGGATGCCAGGCAGGGCCACGGGGGACCCGCACTTCCGGTCCAGGGCTTGGCAATCCGCACATGCACATGGAGTCTCACTAGGGGCGGGGCTGGGTGCTGATTGACCAATCCGAGAGGAGAGGTTGCCCAGGGGGCGACTGTGCATGCACAAAGAGGGGTCCCCTATAAAAAGGCGAGAGGGGACGCCATTTTCCTCTTTTGGTGCTGGACACAGCCGTAGCAACATCGCTCCTCATCCCCGCGCCAAGACTGACCTCCGCATGTGGACAGATTAGTGACCCAGCGGCTACAGCACGGTGCGGTATCCCTGGGGGTGGACTGTTTCGGGGTTGCATTTCTACGCACCTCCGTGCGGAGCCGTGCCCCCCGCGTGCGGGCGGATTAGCGATTTCAGCAGCTACAGCCCGGATCAAAGACCACATCTTTCCATCAGCACTGGTATTCCTTCCCGGGAAAAAAGAGGGGGGGCCTCGCGGTTTCGCTAATTGTCTGAGTGTCTTTTCAGAAGCTGGGCAGAGGCTCGGCGCTACCCTAGAGCTCCTCCAGGTCGGCCCAGGGACCCGGGAGAGCTGAGATTGCGGTCCTTCTCTAATTATCCCGGCGTCTCTTCAGGAGCCCCCAGCAGAAAACCAGCGCTATCCTAGAGCTTTCCCATCCCGACGCGGGGTCTGAGAGAGCTCAATTTGTCTGGTTTTGCGCTTTATTGTCAGTTTTCTGTGTGTGTGAAATAAACCTTGTTACTTGTGTGTTTTCTTTTTTGGGTGTGTGTGGCTTCTCTCGGACATCTCTTGTCAGTACCACGCTTCCTAGTGGTAAAACCACGACAGAGGTACTGATGAAGTGTTTTCTGAAAGAGCTATGTAGTGTGAATTAATATACTTTTGCTTATCTATTTTTCTCTGCAGTTCTTATACCATCAAAATCCTATATGTTCTTAGAAAATCTTTGCTTTGCCAGATGGATACTATTGATTTATGCTCAGATTTACATATTATGTAGCCATTGCATTGTTATGCTTCTGACTTTATAATGCAATTTGAGATACAGACACAAGATGATCAGTCACTGTATGGAAGTACTTAGAACCTGTGGTTCAAAAGGAGAGGAAGCTGTGTGAGATCTGATAGAAATGCATTTGAGTGGGGAGGAATCTTCACTCTCTTCTGCTGAACCTTAATCTTCACTCAGTTGTTGGAAAAAAATGAGGTAAACTGAGACTGCAATTGAAAGTGTTGATGTCTCCTTATCCTTCTCATTTAGGTACTATATCAGTGAACAGCAGACGCACCCCATTCACCGCTAGTGGGGAGAGTGAGATTCTAGATCTGGAAGGCGACATGTACCTTGGTGGGCTGCCTGAGAACCGGGCAGGACTCATCCTTCCCACAGAGCTCTGGACAGCAATGCTGAACTATGGCTATGTCGGCTGTATCCGAGACTTGTTCATTGATGGACGAAGCAAGAACATCCGGCAGCTGGCAGAGGCACAGAATGCTGCAGGAGTCAAGTCCTCCTGCTCCCGCCTCAGCACCAAGCAGTGTGACAGCTACCCATGTAAGAATAATGCAGTCTGCAAGGACGGCTGGAACCGCTTCATTTGTGACTGCACTGGTACTGGCTATTGGGGTAGAACATGTGAACGAGGTAAGTTGAGTTTTCTGACCTCAGTTATGCAAAGCTGAAGGTGTACACCAGAATGAGAACAAAATCCAGTGTTCTGATGAGACTGTCTCCTGCCCTTTTTGTTCTTCCCAATGATTTCTACACATGGAAAACTTCTCTGATCATTTCCTTCCAGTTTTTCCACCTTCATTTCATGAGTTTACTTAGCCGCTTCACTCTCTCAGCTTTCTGAAGTCTTCAGATTCCAAAGTTTCTTTGGCTAACTATGGTTTGTGTCTCGAGGCAGAAAATGCAGATGTATGTGTGAAGTCTCAGACAAATTACTGGAAAGAGTAACAAATATGAACTTAAGTTATGAAGGATTTTCTTGCATGGAACAGATGATGAAACCCAGTTTTATCTAGTCTTCCTCTTTTTTTTTTTTTTTNTTTTTTCTGTTCTTTCTTTTTTTTTTTTGTTTTTTTTTTTTTTTTTTTTTTATTTAATAGTATTTCCTTGATGTCTGTTTATGGGTAAAGTCAGTTAATGTCTCTGAGCATTTCTCAGAGTGTCTCTGAGTTTACCTCTGATAAGTTAAATCTGTACAAAGTTGATGGGAGATTCACTGAATCTTATTTGTACTCATCCTGAACAGTGATTTAATGACATATAATTGGAGCTATGAGGTCCAAGTAGTGCTGGTAGGCAGGCAAAACTTCCTAAGTGTTATAGGTCACGTGTAAAGGAATTTATTAAGGTAAGATATCAGAACTACGTATTTCTCAAAATACATAAGTGGTTCCATTAACTGTTGTTTCCTCATTCCTTATGCCACCATCAGAATGAGACAGTTGAGTGGTTTAAAAGAAAAAGATGGAGCTAAGATCACTTAGAAAAGAGAATACTCATGAAAGGCTATTTTCTTATATTGAAACCAATCTTTCTGTTACTCTTTGGCTATTAGCACTTCATTCGGGCTGAACTGCATTCACAGTACACCCAAGAGTTAACTGTAAACCATTAGCAGTCTTAAGGCTTTCAGCCGCTTCTTTCTATCACCTCACTTGGAGCCATGGTTATAGCATGTCTTAGAATTGAAAATTCAGATATTTTTAGCTTCTTCCATAAATATTTGAGCAGCTCTTTTCCTCAGTGTCCCCCTTATTAATTTTTTAATATTGATCATAGTAGCATGCTACTTATGAGAAAGAACATGAAAGTTAGGTACAGTGCATAAAATATTAGCCAGAATTGAGATTTGTAATGCATTAACTCCCCAGAGGATTTTCTCCTTTGCAGAAAGTTTTTGTTAATGACCAAAATTATTCCTATAAACTGGATAGGATTTTTAGGTTTTATCATGTATTATCTGATCGCTTATAAAGCTACTCGCAGCCAGCAATTCGTAGCATGCTGCCCAAAGCAGTAATAGTAGTTAGTTGCCAGTGGGCCTTAAAACAGCTGAAGCATCAAGACTGCCATCCATGATGGGGAAACATAGGTGAAAATGTAACATTCATGGGCATTGGCTATGCCAGTGTCAGGTCAGCAGTCCTCTCTTACAGACTTACATTGGGTTAGAAAATTCTGGAAAACATCAGGCAGAGATTTTCTTGACTGAAGCCTTGAGAATTGTATTGGCCTATTGTTGTGTGATTAGGTTGTATACAGACATGATAAAAAGAAGTTACACATAAATGTATTTCCCCCAGGAAATAGTGTTTATGCTTGCCTGTGGTCTTTATTTAGTGTTAGGAGTGATCATCTCTGTGATCCAGGACTTTCTGAACTCTATTACATCCATCTCCTGGACCTGGCTCTCAGAAGATAATCCAAAGCTAAACATAAAGTGACCTAAAGAACAGGATTCATCTCATGTACTTTTAGATAACTACGCTGCTAGTTTTTACTTCTTTTATTGTCAGTGAAAAGAAATCAGTAGGTTAAAGGCACATAAACATTTTAATTTTGGAGACATGAATCTCAAGTCTTGCCTGAGATCCATAACTGGCTTTGCTCTGGCAAGCATCAGTCTGAATTAGAAAGATATATTTATGAATGGATGTCTAGCGTGAGAACTTGAGGTCATAATAAATATGTTTTAGGATCAGAATGCATTTGAGGTTAGCAAAACTGTGATAATGAAACTCATTTTGTCTGTAACTAGAAATCATAGCCCCAATATTGGTTTAGTCCCAGTGTCAAACAAAATGTGGCTATAAAGCCTAAAGTTTCTTGGCAACCCAAAAAGTAGCTCATGGGGAATATATATCTGAAACTGGATGCATGAAAAAAATTGTACACATTGAAGTGGATTTGCCTCCACAGCATTTATTGTGGTGTTACATAGCAGCCTCATGCTGCTCTGGTACAACTGCTTGATGTCAGACAACTGCGTTAGTGCCCAGTGAATTTGCCTCCATGAACGGAAGCATTGCAGGCTACTGATGATACTTTTTATTCTCCTGGTCTGACACCCAAGGATTATTGCAAGTCCTGAGTTAGCTGGTCTGTGATCCAAATACTGTTGGAAGGAGAAAAGTTGAGATGGAGTCTGAGAAGGAAGTCGAAGTACGAGATGTTGCCATGCCACAGTGACACTGCTTTATAGTGGCTAACGAGCTGCCACAGGATGGGGGGGATGCCAGGCTGGTGTCTAAGAGGAGGAATGAAGAAGGGGCAGGCTAGATCTTCTAACATGGGACAGCTATAGACCCACTTTTCCAGTCTGCTATCTGTTATTTGTCACTCTCACTTTATTTGATTCTTTTACTTCTGTCTTGTTAAAAGAGGAGTGCAACTCCTGAAGCCCAAGATGTAGGATAAAGGGTTAAGATACAGCGGAGGATGGAGTAAAGAATCTTCTGTACTTTTTGATTATCAAGAAAATCACTCTTCATCACAAAGCAATGCATGTACTTTTATTTAAAGTATTAAAAACAGAAAGGATATATGTACAACTTTAGGAAGAGAAGCCGATGATTAATTTGTTATTGGTAGTAAAATCTATCTCTCACTTTCCAGATATAGGATTTCTACATTTATAATGCTGTATTTCTCATACATTTTATACTTTACTAAAAGAAGGACTATTACACATTTAAAGGGGACTTGAAAAGGAAATTTATTGTGTCAGTTAGAAAAGAGATTTGCATTCCTTTTATTCATGGTGAAACAATACAAATACACAGAGTTTAATAAGTCACCTCTGTCTAAGCTTGTGGGAGTTCGTCTTGTCAGTGAAGTAGCACCTCTCTATATTACAGAGGTGTGTATTACAGGCCAGTTACACTGGGTACAACATGGACTTCGGTTGCAGTGGTCTGCTCAGGCAATGCAGATAGAGAAATCTTGTTGTGACTGGAGTTTGATAGGGCACAGAGAACTGCTGCCAAGGCCTCAAAATAATTCTTACAATTCCAGTATCTAATAATTCATTTGGTATTGGCAGTAATGTAAGCAGACAAAGGTGCTACCAGTCATGAAGTGTTCTAGTTTCGAATAGTGATGTAGTTTGTCGTTGGGGTAATTGAAATTTCATAGAGGAGATGGGGTGGGACATGGAAAAGACCAGATAGTGCTGAGAGGATATGAAATTGTGCTGGGGTTCATGGGTCACACATGCTCAATACCAGGTTGTAAGGCTAAGCAAGGGCAGCAGCAAATGCCCATTTCACACCTTCCACCATAGACTGTGCTGACCAGGTAACACATTGTTATTTATTTTCTTGAATTCTTGCTTTCTATCCTCTGTCATCTTTCCATAATGGTTCTCTAGTAACCAGTCTAACTCAGCGTGACAGTATTGGAAATCATATGTGAGAAGAGCTTTTTTTAAGCCATTTTAAAAGCTTTTTTTTAGCTGTTAAAATTAAGGAACTGCTATAAACACAGCACCATTTGGATGAGTTTCTGAAATGAGAGATTCAAGAGTAGCTGTTGGAAGGAAGCAGGCATGGCTGTCCACCAGGCTAGGACATTGTTGGCTTTGCAAGTAGAATGAACTCAATTATTGTGTCCTGCTTCTTTAGATGTGTTGGCTAACTACTCTTAAAATAAAAAATTAGAAGCCTGTCAATGAGAACTTGTACTAAATGTCTATGTTCACCATGTAGACAGTGAAGGGAGGTTGTTGCTTCTCAGGAGAAATCCAAGGGAATAGCATGATCTGCTTGCCTTCTTTTGTTGATTTCTCTGTCTCCTTTTATTGCTTATGTGGAGATTCTGGTCTGATGATTCAGTATTGCTGCACTCCAGAAGTTAACTGTCTGTGCTGCCAAGGAATTGATACTCTAAACTCTAAGGCTACAAGACTGATAAAAAAGAGGAAGTCCTGTGTGGGGTGGAGCACAAAGTAAAGAAATTGAAAAGAAGCTAATACACAGGACACAATTCCTCCTGCAAGTGGTACTCTAACTGTTTTGCAATGTGGTAATGATCTCATCTCCCCCTGTGCTGTCTTGCATGTGTGTTATATATGGTGAAAGATTTGATCATACCAGAAAAACTTGTTTCAACAGTCTGCTTTTTTGCTAGTTTGAAATAAAGGACCTAAAATATCTGAAATCCCCTGGGAATGCTTTCCAAACATCAGACATAGGGCAAACTGATAAAAAGATCCCTCTATGGATATCATACTCAATGGGTATCATACTTCTTCCTGTTGCACGTGAGCTGCCTTCATAAACTGAACCCAGTAGAAATTAGTCTTGTCAGCAAGAAGGGCTGGAGGGCTGTTGCAGACATGCAGGAAGGTGGGAAGGGTGGGTTAGTGGGTTAGTATTGTGAAGCATCTTGGTGTTTTTTAAGTACTTAATGTCTTCTTTACCTTTTGCTTTCTCATTTATTAGTATTTGACATTAGTTGCAACATCAGGTCACTGTTAATTGCACTTAAGATGTTAGAGGTAGGAGCTGGGACCTGGCTCATGGAGGATGATGAACTATTTTGCTGTGATTTCAAAGTACCTTCTCACAATCCATGGACTTTTCTAAAAGAGACCCCAAAGTCCTGGCATTAAACAAGCAGAGGAGGGGACTATGTGTTGTATTCAAATTATCTATTTTCTGTAGCTGCAGTGAAAATGTGATGGGCTCAAAAAGATGCATGAGGTCTGTTCAGTGGATCCTACAAACTCTGCATGCTTTCCTTCTGTTGGAACACTGCTGGAGAGGTACTGAAGAAGATGAAAGCTCAGGCAGGACACAAAGCAAAAAAGAACTGAAAATTGGATAATTTTAGGCCAGTGAAAATCAAATGTTATTGATCACTCACTTTCTAATGCTTTCTTCTACTCAATTGACTTGATTGGAATTTGTTTGTTTGTTTTTTAAGGGGTGTATACTGATAATATTGGAAAAGGCAGACTGGTATGAAACTTCTGACCTTTTAAGACTGAAATGAAAGACACTGCAGTTTAGATTTTAAACCTCTGAAGTTAATTGCTGGGAACTGGAAATAGCCTGAATCCTTTCTAGGTTAGGGGTGGAGACGAGTGGGAAAGTCTTATTCCAGCCATTTCTTTGCTGAACTGTACCCAGTGTTCATTGTATAAAAACAGAACTACCCCATTCGAGTTCTCCTCCCAAGGGCTGGAACCAGGGGTTCTTACTTTTTGGATTTGCTCACAGAGGGATGAATAACACCTTCAGCAAACCAGGCCTTTTCTGTGTTTTGTGGCGTCCTGTCTGTGAGCAGTGACATACCTGCTGTTAACAATACCTGCTGATGTTGAGCATAAGGATACAAATTTTATTATCTGCCAAATATCTTTGTAGCAGTGTTTACTAAGAACAGTTTAATGATAATACACATCTATCCATTATGTATGCAATAAAGAGAGATGGTGTAAAATTACGAAGATTAAGAAATGCTACAAAACCATTTACTACATAGTATAATTGCTGCGTGCTTTGCAGTCTTAAGCACAGGTATCGACATAGATTTCCTTTCTGTTTTAGTGAAGATGTTTGATGATGATTATGTTTTTGAAGGTTTGTTTAAAACAACTCAAATGTGTTGGTGCTTTTTTACCTGTCCAGACCTTCTGAGTCTGCAGTGAAATGCTAGATAACTGCTGGGAATAGGTTTTCCTATGGGACTAATGGTTCCCAGGAGTGATGGACACATTAGGAGAAAAGTCTTTACTGCAGTTTTAATTATTTTAATCCTTGCTAGATCTTGAATAGTCAAAGATTGTATG
>VYZS01023491.1:0-18348 GCA_013400695.1 Neodrepanis coruscans
CCAAAGGAGGCTGTGACTCTGTGAAACCTGAGGCTCCTGGCAGAGGCCTGCAGACCTGTCAGGGAGGAGTCCAGAGCAGAGCAGGTTTGCTGGCAGGACTTGTGTTCTCATGGGAGACCCAGGCTGGAGTAGCCTGTTCTTGAAAGACTGCATCCCTTGGAAGGGGCCCCCACTGAGCAGTTTATGGAGAACTGCAGTCCATGGGAAGGACTCACATGGGAGAAGTTCATGGGGGACTGCACCCCATGGGAGGGACCCCATGCCACAGCAGGAAAAGGAGTCCTTCTCCTGAGGAGGAAGGAGCAGCAGAGATAACATGTGATGAACTGACCACAGCCCCCATTTCCCATCCTTCTATACTCTTGTGGGCAGGGAGAAATTGGGAGTGAGATTGACCCTGGCAAGAAGTGAGGGGTGGAAGGAAGGTGTTCTGAAATTTTATTTCTCGTTCTACTGTGGTCTGATTGGTAACAAGACTCAACTTGGAAAAAATGAATTTAATTTTCCATGACAATAACTGGTGAGTCATTTCTCCCTGTCCTTATCTTGACACCTAAGCCTTTCATTATATTTTCTCTTGAGCACTTGACATCCAGTCAGGATCAACACACATCATTTAAATCTACTGTCTACATTTTCACATAAAGGATAAATTTGCAAAGATTACGTTTTTTTGATGGAAAGCTGAGAAGAATGCCATATGAGAGGCATTTTTAATAGCTTTTTCTGCAATTAAGTTGAGACTTGTGCCAACAATAACTTACAGACTTTTGCAAGTAAAGAATCATATAAGTTAAAAACACAGTTTGTGAGGGGTGACTTGTCTGAATTGTTTAGGCATGGTATTCATTTGAGCTGTGTAAGGGACACAGATGAAATACAAAATTCCCTGCTGTGTACTGTCACAATTAATTACTGGCATAATTAGCAGGTAGTGTTCCAATTGGGAAGTAAACAAAAAAATCACTTTTTGTGTTAACTTGTGGTGGGTTGTGAGTATGAGGAGTGTGTGCAGATAGGAATATAAGGGCATAGAGAGGTAGCCCATGTTTGCCAAAAGAATTTTGTACCATCCTAACATTAGTCCTTTACTTCCAGGCTTATTAGAGAATGACTAAGCTCTAATATGTTAGCAAAATGTAATTCTGGCTGATCCTGATGGCAGAGAGTTAAAAAAAGACTTCTGAATAAAAGTCCAAGAAGAAATTATTAGTGAAATTAAATTTAGCCATCAGTACTGAAGCACATGCTCTGCTGAGCTCATTGGTCATTTGGTTGTTTTCTTTTGTTTGCCATTTTGTCCCAAGCTTTTTCATTAGGCTGCTTTAAATAGTGTTCCATGCTCTAACATTGATGCTTTTGTATAGTCCTGGGAGAGCCAAAATATTTCCCCTTCGAAGTTGGCACTGAGTTATTAAGGTCACTTTGGCACTAGACTGCTTAATTCAACCAGCCTAGTTATCCCCTTTATTTCCCCTGTGAAATGCTATTGTAATTGACACAGAATACATTCATAGAGCACAGTAAATCATTACTTCTGAATAGCTGCATTGTTTGCTTTGCAAATAAGTAGCATATTGTAAGATCCTCTCTCCTACGAGATGTCTAAAATCTGAAAGCGTTTAAAGTGCAACAAAGAAAACAACCAGCCCAATGACAGACTGGTACAATCTCTAATTTGCCTGTGTCTCTTTGTATCCCTGCAGACCATCAGCAGAGCCTTTATGAATGGCAGTGCCCTGGAGCACGTGGTGGAGTTTGGCTTGGATTACCCAGAAGGCATGGCTGTGGATTGGCTGGGCAAGAACTTGTACTGGGCTGACACTGGAACAAACCGCATCGAGGTGTCCAAGCTGGACGGGCAGCATCGCCAGGTGCTGGTGTGGAAAGACCTGGACAGTCCCCGGGCACTGGCACTGGACCCTGCTGAGGGGTAACTGCCTGATTTCGTTTTATCTTCATGAAGGGTGGAAAATACTGTAATGCTTCCCCCAGGACCTGTAAACCCTGAGGGAGCTGAGCTGGGGAATACAGTCTGGTAATTTAGAGGAATGTGCTCCTTGTGTCCTGAGTAATTATTAAGGATACTAAAAAAAAATATAAATAATCAGAGCAGCTTGTTAAAAAGGGATTTATATTTCGTTTTTTAATTAACCACAGAATCAAAGTAGTTGTAGATTTATGGGATTGACTCTTTAGAAGAGGACTATTGGAAAGAATGTGTTTATCATTTTAAACATTAGGATTCTTTTTATCACAAATTAGGGTCCAAAAAAGGTACTAAATGATTTAATTTGAGAGTGGGGAAGGGAAGCTTATAGTCTGAGAAAATAAGGAAGGTGTTTGTTTCTTCAGAGGGCATTTTTAGTTGGTATGTACAAGGGAAGCAGGGATAGAGAAGGAGTGGAAACAACTGTATCCACCTTTCCCCAAAATTAAAGACTTCCTGAGAAGAAACTTCTCAGTTGCATTCAAGTTTATTACAAAAACCAAAGTAGAGCAATAGACAGGGAGAGGGAGGAAGGAGTGGGGCAAGGCAAGGTAAAAACTATTCAGCTTCTGAAATGGCTCTTCTACCATAAAATGCTCATTTGATATTAACTAGTTACTGCACAACTTTGAGGTCATACCAATATTGTATTAATCTCATTTTGCAAAAGAGAGAACTTCATTTACAAAGGTTATGAAATTATCACAGTTTCCAGTGACACTGTGAGAGCTACAGCAATACAGAGAACTTGGAAGATGATCCTCCTGCTTTATTTCAACAAGGTGGTGGCAAATGGCCCCTGATGCTTCATCCAGTAGAGTCCTGCACTGCCCCAGTGGGACTCAGAGGTTGAATTGAGCCAGGAGTTGCCTGGACAAGTACATCAGAGGGAATTCCAGACCAGATTGTTAAATACAGTTACTCATTTGGAACAAAAGGTTGCTATGTATGATTCTAGTTTTACACTAGAAATAGGTTTTTCCCAAGGATTGTTATAATTCAATGCTTTACCTCTTTACCACAGACCAGACAAAAAGTTACTTGAGTTGGAATGCCCATTTTCTCCTTTTCCTTACAGCAATAATATAGCTATATACATACCTATATGTACTTATAAGTAATCTGACAGTACAGTAGTACTTCATATGGAAGTTTTCATGGCATTACTACTCTTAGGGCAATTCTAATGCTTAGCTCCATGCTATGTACAACTTGCAAAATTTATGAACAAAATTCTTGCAAAATTTTTAAGAAAAATTTACAAGTATTCTTGATGTCTAAAGAACAGTTCCCCCTTGATCATCAGTTTTTGAAGCAACTTTTCCCATTGTGCAGTTGGTTGGAATTGAAAGATTTCCCAGGTGTTTGTTACTGGAGGTATTAAAGCAGAAAGGTGTAAACATTGAGTGGGAGCTGTGTCTCACTGGTTTTTGGAATGGTATCAATTTTGTTTTGGAAGAAGTGACTAACTAACCATCAAATATACAATACACAAATAAATATATATCTTACTCTACTGTACAGTGCCTAAAGAAAATGTAAATATGTGCAAGTCTGTCCTTCTGCTAAACGTGGCATAAACTAGCATGTGAGTGTGCAATAGTTCTGTGTTGTTCTGCTCTTGTCTGAGCTGTAACATGTTTCATGGCTGATGGACTCAGTTGTGTGGAGATGAGCAGTGGCACTTGTTAACAAAAGTACCCTGCCTACCTCTTTGTATTCCTTCACTTGATAGGCACCTGACTGGAAACAGGAGATAAGTGCCTTGGAGAAAATATCCCACTAAATAACCAGGTGTAAATGGAGGTGCCCAACTGCCAACCTTTTGCATCCTAAATGACGTGTGTGGATTAGTTACTGCTGAAGTGCTGTCATACAGAACTTGCAGGCAAAAATCCAGTGGAAAAAATGTTGGGAGCATTTTGAGGAAACTTGATCCACTTCCTTGCTTGTATTTTGAAAAAAAAAAACATTTTGCATAACAGGGCTTCATAAATGCTTGAATTTCCAGCTCTTTTTTTTATCTCTTAGTCTTTCTAAGGATATTTGTTTTGTTTTTCCTCCTGAGTTCTCTTGGGTTGAATGTGATCACCTTTTTTTTTTTTTTTTTTAATTTTATCCTTTTAATCAGGTTCATGTACTGGACTGAGTGGGGTGGGAAGCCAAAGATTGATAGAGCTGCCATGGATGGCAGTGAGAGAACCACTCTGGTGCCAAACGTGGGACGTGCCAACGGCCTGACCATCGACTACGCCAAGAGGCGCCTGTACTGGACCGACCTCGACACCAACCTGATAGAGTCCTCCAACATGCTGGGTGAGCCCCAGAGCCCTGGGCAGCATCATGAGGATGATGCTTTTCCCAAGTTCCTTTGTGGCAAATTGTTGCTTAAATAATGGAAAATATCTTTGCCTTATGATCCGTATAAAGTGTTCCGAACTCACGCACCTTAAACGTTTGCTTCATGCAATTTGGTTTAAAATCTTCATTAGTATCCTCAGACATTTTCCCTCCAGTATTCTGCATGATAAAGACCTTTTCCTGGCTAGTGCTTGTCAGCAGGGGAGTTCTCTTGTGCTGGGATCTGTGTGATGATTTTATGAACTGGTCATTGCAGATAAATGGAGGTAGAATATTTTATTCTTTCACTGTCCCATGGTACTGTAATAAGGACCCAAGCCTTCTCTGATTTGCACAGTACCTGTCTTTAACTTCTCAGCACCCATGGGAGTGGGCTGCCTTGTTTTATGTCAAATTATTCAGATTAGCATTAACACTGTTTAACAGTTAAAATATTTAAGGCTAAAGGAGTTAAGTCTGCTTTAAACAGTATGTTTGCAATAATGGAACAAAGCTGGAAAAAGATCAAAACAGGAAAACACAATGTGGGAATTATATGTAATATAAAGGCTTTTCTTCAGCTTCTTATTTTGGTGTGCTGTGTGGGCTGGTTCTGTCTCCCCATGTGTAACGTGGGACTGGACACAGCATTAGAATTTCCTTTTCCCTGTGCCTGTGGCTAGTGACAGCAGAGTGCCACTATCCATTTATCCTGGACTTCTCTGTGCAAAGAAGGAATGACTTCTTGCTTCATAATCTCCCATTTGTTTTGTGTGACCAGGCAGCAGGAGATGCCATGGTAATGAAGTGATTGATAAAATGTGGTTGAAATAATTCCCCCTTCATGTCCTGCTGCTTAAGGTCTCTTCACATTTCCACAGTATATAAAATTAACTGTTTCTTATCTTGACCTTCTGACTGCTCATTCCTGCTGTGACATTTAGTGACAAGGTTAGTTTAACCTTGTGCATTTAATTTTTCCCATAGTGTATTAAGCTCATAACAGTTTTTTCTCTGTAAGCAGAGGGCGGAGACCCAAAAATGTGGTGCAAGAGATGCTGAACTGGGAATACACTGTCAGGATCCTGCATCAAATTGAGAGGGACCCTGTCTCTTTTGGGGAGGAGGAAAAGGACAGAATCCTTCTGAGAACCCTGATAGTTTGCAAAATTGAGACTGTTTTCTTCAATAAGATACATTCTTTTCTATGAATGGCAAGTGGGATTAGCACATTTCTGTGATAGGCTCTGAGATTTCTTTTGAGTATTGTACACTACTTCATAATTTACTCTTGCAATGATGAAATAGTAACTTTTAAATTAATTTTCCTGTGCAGGGGACATATTCCACAAAATATTGTTTGTCCCCCTATAATTCTGCTTTTTCTCTCTCTTCCTTTTTGGAACCAGGCCTTGACCGTGAGATTATAGCTGATGACTTGCCTCACCCCTTTGGCCTGACTCAGTACCAGGACTACATTTACTGGACAGACTGGAGCCGGCGCAGCATCGAACGAGCCAACAAGACCAGTGGCCAGAACAGAACCATCATCCAAGGGCACTTGGATTACGTTATGGACATCCTGGTCTTCCATTCCTCCAGGCAGGCAGGCTGGAATGAGTGTGCCTCCAGCAATGGGCACTGCTCCCACCTGTGCTTAGCAGTCCCTGTTGGGGGGTTTGTCTGTGGCTGCCCAGCTCACTATTCCTTGAACTCTGACAACAGGACCTGCAGTGGTAAGCCATGAGGAAATGCAGAAGCATATGTGTTTAGCAACAGATGCAAGCTTTGTACTTGGAGGAAAGAGTGGTTTTACAGTTTTCTAATTCTGAAGTCCTACTGACTTTCAAGAGAACAGGGGATATTGAAAGAAAGGAAAAAAGTAGTCTTGCAATGTACCATTATTACAATTAAATAAAAGGAGTGGCTGTTAGTGAACCTCTTCAGTGGCTCAGCTACAACTGTGTAAACAGGAAAGCTAAAAATGCTTTAGGTTTTTTATCTGTGTGTCAGGCCCTCCTCAAGTGCTTACTTGCTTACTTGTCTGCTTATTTATTTCTAGTCTTGCCTGACATAAAGGATATGTGATGTTTGGTCTGGATTCTGGACTTTGGATTTCTGACCTTTTTAGGAGGTCAGGATTTAACTCTGGGGTAGCTGTGTTTGCTGGCTGGTGAGATGGCCAGCTGGGGCACTCTTGTACCTCTAAAAGTATTCCTTCCTCAGTGATGATGGGTTTGGCTCCACAGCCTCCCCAGCAGTCTGTTTTCTGATCTCAGTGCAGCCAAGCTCCATTTTTCTTTATTGTTGTGCAGAATACAAACCACAAGGCCCCTCAGGCTGTGTGTAATTAGTTTCTTACCAAATAATTTATCCATCTCTCAATAACTGGCTGCCAGTGAAGCTGTCATAATGTTGGCAGCCACACTGGATGGCTGATTTCCACTGGTGTCATTCAGATTAGTCAGTGGCTGAAAAGATTCATGGTACAGAGAGACAGATTGTATCTTGTCCACATTATACATGAGGAGAGAGATCCAACTGTTGTTTTAAAGCCAAAGGCAGGACAGATTGTTCCGCCAATGCCACCTCATGGCATTTTTTGAAAACCCTGCTTTTCCAGGAATTCTGCTTTTCCACTCTCCATGTGTCCTGTACTTGCCTTTTACTTTTTTATTACAGTGGTAATGACAATGGCATGACACTCTCACATGTTCCTGTGAGTTACAGGCACATCTGGCACCTCTGGTGATGACTGTGATTTTGTAGGTGGAGGAATTTGACTTCCAGCAGAGAATAAGTAGCAAAATGATCAAAGGTTATGTTTTCTTGTGAAAACACTCTGGAAATGAAGGAGGAAAATACAGGAAATATGTTGTGAGCAAGTAGAACCATGTCCCCATGATACAGTTCAGGGCTCTTTGTGTGGTATTAGGAGTTTTCCTTTGCCATATTCAAACCTGGGAATTTTCCAGCTTCTTCTTTATAGATAATTGGAGATTTAGGCTTCTCTGCATATAATTTTTTTTTTGCCACTATAATTGGCGAATGAATTGGTTTAACTTTCTTTTGCCTGTTTTACTTGGCTTATGTACTCCTGAACATTACTAGTCCAATCCCTCTCTAGAGGCCCTCCCTTTTGGATTGCCCTGCTCTTGTGTGCAAAGGTTCTTTTAATTAAGGGAGGGACATAGTGCTCTGGTGAAATCTGGTGTCTCGTCAGACCCACCACATGTCATGAAGTTTGAAGGCAGGGTTACACAGGAGACATGCTCATTGCACCACATTTGCCTGCCAAAAATACAGTAAAATATGTGACTGTTGGGAGGGAGAATGATGGAAACTGGGAAGGCATTTCTGAAATTAGTGCTGTTCCAGAGATGTGGGGGTCTCAAGGAGGGAAATTCTGATGTTGCTTTTTATAATGAGCCATCAATTCAAAGCTGATGGCTGAAAGTTATTGCCTGTAAGCCAGGCAGTCTTGGAAAGGGAGAGTGTGTCTTTGGGGAAAAGCAGAAATAATTTTAGGTGCTTATGATGATATGTTTACCTGCACTGTTTTGTCTTAAGCTTTCTTTCTTTTCCATTTCTTCGTAAGAATTCTTATGTGTTCTGAATCCATTATTTTGCTGTACACATTCATATAAACTTGTCTTCCTCTTTTATTTTTTGTTTTTGTTGCTTTCTTCTACAGCTTAGAGCTAAGTAGAAAGCAGTTTTAAATTATTGGAGAAATGCTTGAAGGGAAAATACAGGTTTTCCAGAAAGCAGAAATACTTCTCAATTAGGCCTGATTGTTACAGGATGTTTAGGACAGAGGACTTAGTGTTAGTTACCAAGGAAACTCCTCTCTGCCTTTTTTTTCCTCAGCAATCAGAATAGATGTTCAAAGCACATGCTAAAATAACAAAGCAAGGTGATGATATTCTCCAGGAGAATTTTGCTTCCTCCCCTTTCCCAGGTGCTGCCTTACCTGTTTTACAGCCTTGTAAATGAGTGCAGTGTCCTCCTGTTAAACTCTTTCCAGACTTGTGCTATAGAGAATTGATTGTACAGACTTCAGGGAGGCTTCAAACTGCATTTCTGGCTACTGGCTCTTGTGCCGTCTTACACAGCAGTGGCTTCAGGTAGAGCATTATTAAAAAGAACCCTCTGGAATGGGAAAATGCTTTAATTACCTCCTCTGATTTCTGACCCAGTTATGTAATACAGAGATTAATTTTTTTTTCAATGTGTATTTAGTGCTTTGTGCACTTACTGTAAGAGACAGCTGGTAAACTACAGCTATATGGGGTGCTGAAATCTTTTCTGCTGTTTGATGGTATTTCTAAGAAAAAAATAATTTGTCCAGGAAACTTTTGCTGGACATCTGGAGCACAATATCAGATTTTTTTTCCTGGTTGCAGGTTATCATTCCCAGATAAGCACCTAGAAGTAATAAAGGTACATAGATTTGAGAAAAGCAAATACATTTTTCTCTAAAAACACAGCCTTGCACAGAGTTAAGAGATTTTCCTGTGAATTAGTTGTTGTTTTGTTCCAGTGCAGACAAAAAGAGGGTTTGTGGGGACAGGACTGAAACACTGTCAATCTCTTCTTCCTCTAACCTCTGAATAAGAAACCAGTGCTGGCTTTTTCTCATCTTCCTGTGCAAGTAGAAGTGTACCTGGCAGAGGGTATATATTCAAAATAATGCAGGTGCGTTTCCCTGAGACCCCTTTAGAAAGAAAATGGACAGTTCTTTGAGAGGCATGTTCACCCATTCTTTGAGGTGATTTTGACAGAAGTCTTCATATTCACTAGTCCTGCCACTGGTAAAATTTCTCTTTGCCTGTCACATCCATATAGTAAAAAGAGGTCATTTGAAAGACTTTTTTTGGGGGGGGGGAGGTGATATTTGTGTATTATTTTAATTTTTGGTCCTTTTTGGCGAAGGAAGAGGGAGAAGGGTAATGAAATAACAGGTACTGGTCTGTATAGTTGTTGTCATTTTAAACATACAAATGTCCAATGTTATTGCTGTCTGTAACCCTTTCGCCTCCCTTTTCTTTTTGAACCCCTCAAGCTCCTACAACCTTCCTGTTGTTCAGTCAGAAGAATGCCATTAATCGCATGGTGATAGATGAGCAGCAGAGTCCAGACATCATTCTCCCCATCCACAGCCTGAGGAACGTTCGAGCCATTGATTATGATCCCCTGGATAAGCAGCTGTACTGGATCGATTCCCGGCAGAACATCATCCGCAAGGCACAGGAAGACGGCAGCCAGGTATCCTGAGGGTGATGGAATTGCTAAACACTTGGCATGCCCTGTGCCAAACAGTGACTGGGTATGAGTAATTTAGTCACACAGACTTCCCGTAGGTTGCTGTCACTTGGCAGGACAAGTGGCATCTGGAGTTTTCTGGAGTCCTCAGTCAGTGAATGTGGGAGGTGCAGCAAGAAGTAAAACAAGGAAAACCGAGGCCAACTTGAAGATACTGTTGTTCCCAGCACCGTATTTGCTCAGGGCTGTCTTTTGTCTGGAAGGTTTTTGAGGCTCTTATTTGAGATATGAAACGTGGAAGGGAAAGTTCTTGGGAGAAAAAGGGAGTGAGAAGGTGTGTCAGCAGGATGGACAGGCGATGGCTGAAACGAAGAGGGTGGGACTTCATGAGCACACAGTTGTGTCTGGAGTCTCCCAGGTTCTGGTGCAGGTAGGAGGAGAGTTGTTGTAAACCACTGGGGCACTGAGTGAGGAGCTTGAAACTAGTGAGCTGTAAGAGATGTAGCAAGTTTGGGGAATTGTGTATGACAGGGGAATACAGAAAAAGTAGAATAGGGTAGATGGCAAAAAGTAATGCAGATTGTGGTGGATGTCAGTTGCCCACTAAAGATGTTCTGTCACTCCCCCTCCTCAGCAAGACAGAGGAGACAAAATATAACAAAAGGTTTATGGGTTGAGGTAAGGGCACAGAGAGATCACTCACAAGGTACTGTCATGGGCAAAACAGACTTGACTTGGAGAAATGAATTAAATTTATTGCCAATCAAAATCAGAGTAAGATAATGAGACCTAAAACCTTAAAAACACCTTCCCTCTTTCTTGGGCTTAAATTTATTCCCAGTTCTCTACCTCCTCCCTACCAGTGTCCTGGGCGTGGGAATGGGAATTATGGTCAGTTCATTAAGTTTCTGCCACTGTTTCTTGCTCAGGGAGAGGAGTTCTTCCTCTGCTCCAGTGTGGGGTCCCTCTCATGGAAAACAGTCTTCCATGAACTTCTCCAATGTGAGTCCTTCCCAGAGGCTGGAGTTATTCACAAACTGTTCCAATGTGGGTCCCTTTCCACAGGGTGCCATCTTCCAAGACAAGGCTGGTCACAACCTCCTTTGGGCATCCAGCTGCTCTGGCTTGGGTCTCCTCCCGGGGCTGCAGGTGGATCTCTGCACCCCTGTGGTCCTCTCTGGGCTGCAGGGGAACCTCTGCTCCACACCTGGAGCACCTCCTGCCCCTCCTTCCTCACTGACCTTGGTGTCTGCAGGACTGTTTCTCTCACATATTCATCCTCACCCTGTTCTTCTCTGGCCACATTTAGTTCTTCTCAGTAACTTCTCTTCCTTCTTAAATGTGTTCTCACATAACACCTCACTGCCACCATCCCTGATGGGCTCAGCCTTGGCCAGCAGCAGATCCATCCTGGAGCCACTGGAATTGGCTCTTTCAGACATGGGAGAAGTCTTCCTGCCCTACCAGAACCTTGCCATGCAAACCCAATACACAAGTTTAATGACATCAATTGTGAGCAGTGTCTGCTTATTGATTTTCACATTTTAAAACAGATTTCTTTTTTCTTTTTGATTTTTCAAGTGTATGAGGAGCATGAGACTTAAGATGAACAGCACAGAGGTGCTGTATCCAGTTTAATGTAGAGAATGTGGTTTCTGGTGGTGGGTGTGGTGATAGTTGGATCTTGCTGAATGCCCTTCAGCCCTAACTCTTAATTTAGCAATGCTTTTAATTTGGAATATCTAAATAACACCCGAAACTAATCAAAAGCACCATGTGTTTGCCAGCTTCAGCAGAATAAACAAATGTAAGACTTGTAGGCACACTGTTTCATCAAGGTGACAAGCCAATTAAAGTTAGGCAAATCTTCTGGTGAAGTCTAATTTGGGGATGAGAGGGTGGAGGCAGCTCCACTCAAGAGCATGTTTTCCGAAAAGATTATGTAGGCTATGTTTAGTGATTAATTAATCCTCTTCAGATTTTTTGTAAGGTTCCCATTCACTCTTATGTACCCCAAGTGAGATGGCAGTGATGGTAGAGGAGAATGAGGCAGGAATTTCAAATGATTTCTGGACTCCCTTTGTGTTTTCATCTGTTCAGCTGCAGCTTTGGGAATTAATGGTGATGCATTTCTGCTGTAGAGTGTTAAGTGTGCTGGGTTTGGATCTGTTCAAACTGAACTTAAGAGTTGTCCAAAAAAGCAGAAGAAATACAGAAGCTGACCCTGGACCTTCAACATAGAGACAATTTGGACTTGCTGGTCAAACTTGTGAAGTCTCATGAGCTGCAATCAGCTTATGTGATTCCCATTACAACAAACCATCAGGACTAAGTTTCTGTATCTTATCAAAGGTGTTGGTGGGGCAACAAAACCCGGTTCTCTCCGTACTCCATGGTGGTATTTTGGCCAACCCCTTTTCCTGAGCAGTAGTTTGATGTGGTACATCCATAGCAAATAAAATTATTCATATGTTACATGAAGACAAAATATTTTGTGTGTTATTTATCTTTCCTTTATAGAGCCTCACTGTTGTGACAAGTCCAGTCCCCAATCAGAACCTGGATATGCAGCCTTATGACCTGAGCATTGACATCTACAGCCGTTACATCTACTGGACCTGCGAAGCTACTAATGTGATCAATGTGACCCGCCTGGATGGGAGACCCATGGGAGTGGTGCTCAAAGGAGATCAAGACAGGCCCAGAGCCATTGTGGTGAACCCAGAGAAAGGGTATGTGGCTGAAAGAAGGATGAGGGGAAACTCAGGCTGAAGGTCTTGAGAACCGAGTTGTTTTCTTGCTGCAGCTTGGTTTCAGTTTGTCAGAATAAGAACAACTTTGTTAAGATGCTTTGAATTTATAGCAAAAACTGCAGAAAGGTCAAGTAAACTTTTTTTTTTCTCTCCTAATCCTTCCTGTTCCAGATACATGTATTTCACCAACCTGCAGGAAAGGTCTCCTAAAATTGAGAGAGCGGCTCTGGATGGAACTGAACGCGAAGTCCTGTTTTTCAGTGGTTTGAGCAAGCCCATAGCCTTGGCTATTGACAGCCAGCTGGGCAAGTTGTTCTGGGCTGATTCAGATCTGCGCAGAATTGAAAGCAGTGACCTTTCAGGTAGAGTAGCACTTTTAATTCAGTGATTCATTGGTGTGGTGTGGGTGTGGGGGAATGCAGAGAAAAGTGTCATCTTTTTCCTTCCTACTATAAACAGTTTGTACTATGATTGTAATCGCTCCCTAAATTCCCAGCCAGGGAATGTGCATGATTCATGCAGCATGCCTTTACAGTTTCTTGCCTCTATCTATGATTTGCATTATTAATTGCTACACATGCTATTTACTTCAGTTTCTCACTGCAAGACCTTCGTGTGGTTTCCCAAAGTTAGTTCATAAATAAGTTGCAGCAATTTTGGGAAGGGGAGGGAGAGGCTTGTTTTTAAAGGTGCTGGTTTTGGCACAGTAATCTGTCAATTAGAGGAAAGTGGGAAAATCTGTCCTGCAGAGTTAAAGCAGCAGGTGTCCAGGTTACTTATATACCTGTCATTTAGGGTGAAAAGATGTGAGAAGGATTGAGCAGATATAAGGTCTGTTCTCAAAAGACAAAAAACTCCCTCTTTCAGCTATGGAATTCTCTTTGCCTGCCCCTTATGCTTGGTTATGCTGCTTGTCTGACCTCCTCTATATGTTGATTCAGCTCACTTAACCACATAAGCAAAATAATAATCTAACAACAATATACAGAAAAAGAGAAATAGAGAATGGTGTTCTGTTGGCTTGGAAAGCTCAATTGGTTCAGGAAAATCCAGCAAGCAATTAGAAGTGGATCAAGAGAAGAGGGAAAATCATATGGTCCAGACTGGGTGAGGTAGACTGGCATGTCTTTCATTTACTAACCTGATCCAGCCAACTGCTGCATCAGCTCAGCTGCATCAGGTAGTAATTTGTGATATGAGTTGGGCTGGATGTTGCTGCTGTAAGGCAGAGGATGTTCTGAACATATGCATACCCATCTCTGTTAGATAATGGATATTCAGAGTAGCAGCATGTAATCCCCTTGACACTGCTGAAATTTTCAGCCTTTTATTGAGTTGCTAGAATAAGATTTTGTTTCAGGAAACATTTCAATTTTTTTAGAAGGTTGGAATTGAAAGTAATTTTTTTTGGTGATGTGTCACTGGAAGATTCAGGGTCACTAATGAATTGCAACATCCTGATTGTTTACTATTTTAAAACACAAGGCATAAAATGAGTTTGTGAATTATTTAAAAAATAAAATGTGGGGTGGTGTAGCTCAGCATATTCTAGGCTGTCCCAGATCCAAGGTTTGCATGAGAAGAGTAACAGGTAGCAGAATATTAGATGCTTTACTTCTCTCTTCGTTAGTTATCTGCCTGAAATTAAGAATCTAAAGAAGGAGATGGGTCTAAATTATATTTTAGTCTGGGTTGAATAATTCTGCTTTCCTTTTTTCTTGAAGATGTGGCTGTTGGCTCACCAATGTTGTGTAGTAAAAGCTCATCATGTTTTGAAGAACACAGAAAAATCATTCCAAAAACCTCTTTCTTTTTGGCATTTGCATCACAAATAGATTGCTATAATCACCATGATAAATTGCTAACTGCTGAGATGCATTCCTGTGCTTAGGAATGCTGATTAATAAGCTCTTTTGACCATCAGAGTAATTTTTCTGCATGTTAGCTTCTTAAAAACATTCACAGTCTCTTGCTCTGTCAACTCTCTAGATGCCAGTACCCATAAAGACAAGGACAGCTCAAATGCCTTTTATGTGATGTTAGTCCTCCTTTTCCTCCCTGTCCTTCAGGCATCCAGTTAGGACTGGGTTATTCTGCCCAAATGGGAGATCCTATTGAAGTTAACCAGATTCTTCACATGATTAAAGGGTTGTTTATTAAAAGATGACTGGAATTAGCTCCCTACCATGGAAACTATTTGGAAATTAGTTCTTCTATTCCAGAATAATTAGTGTGATTTGGAAATGTTTCATGATTCTGGAATTAAGTAATTTTTATTTGGAAATAGAATGAGCTACGGGTGTGTCCTGATTTTTGTGTTTATTTAGTTGGTTTTAAGGCTTTTGGTAAAAGGTATTGCTGGAGAGAGGATGGTGATGCCAGGAGACAAAGCTCCTCTTAATCATGTCTCCCTTTCATGAGACATTCCCAGTAAAGGAGACTACCACTCTGATGAGTCAGCCTCAGATTTTATTGTTGTTTTATAGAAGAAGGGATTTTAGGGTCTCAGTTTAGTCAGAAAGAGTCAGTTACACATGCTTATGAATATTAAAAAGAAAGATTAAGACATTAAGAAAGTGAAAATTTTAAGCTTCTGAGCTTTAGGAACATACTGCAAAATGTCCTGCTGATTGACATGGGCATGGCAGAGCAGGACATGTACAGACTCCATTTGGGGTAGATCAAGGTCTTAAGTTTTGTATTCCTTACTGTCATCTTTGCATTTTGCCCTGTTCCCAGCTTATCTTCTCCAGATGCTGGTTTCTGTTCCTTACCTTTTCCCTATTCAATGAGTCATGTTCATGGCAGTTAAGAGATGGTTGCAGTTATTTAGATTGACTTACATCACTCAGTCTATTAATTTCTTCATCAGTCTGGGTATAACCTCCTTCAGAATCCATCAACTTCTTTTCTTAGTCAGATCATTGCTGGTGTTGTTCCAAAGTGGTGAGTGAGAGCCCAGTCTATATGGTTTGAATTTCCATATTTTGCTTTAGATTCTAACACTTGGTAAATGTTTGGAAGGCTGCTTTACTTCCAAGCTCTGTGTGCATGTAGCAAAAAGGAGGTAAATATATTTTTGACCATTAAGTCATCATCACTGGCATACTGTTGATTAAATTCTCAACAGGCAAAAAAACCTCTTCTTGCTACTAAACAAAGGAGAGGGGTAGCACTTAATCAGTATAAAATCATGAAATGCATGTGTCTTGTGTTACGTTATCTTGTGTGAGTGTGGTAGAGACATGGTATATTTTTTTCCCATGGCATTCAGTTATTCCAGTATATTGGTACAGAACAAAATATAAAAGCTTACTGGAAATTATTTTGTGGATGAACACATGTAAACTATTGTCTCCTGTAGTAAAAGTGAAAAATAAGCATAGCAGTGAGCCCAGATGTCTGAAATGCCAAGGCTTTTTTATGTAAGTTTTCAAGCCATAGCCTAAGTGTAGACTGTGTAATGTTGTTTCAGCTTTTCAAAACTGAAGCAGATTCCTTATGTTCACAAGTAATTTTGTGCTCAGAATCTGGTAAACTCACTGAACATTTTGAATGTTAATGACCATGTTAAATAAAGGAAGCACGGATTAACCTCCCTCCTGAGCCCCTCTGGTTTTGACTAACATATTTTTCTTCTCTGTGAGTTACAAAGTCTTCTCTGTCTTTGGACAGTCTGTAAAACAACTGTTGACTGTCTTCTGTTTATCTGGAGTGTTAACCATGAATTAGCATGATTGCTAAAGGAACTCAGGAAATTAAGTCTTTCCCAGGAAGAAAGGAGCCTTCCCAGTTTAGGATCAATAGCTTAGTGAAGATAATGTAGTTGAAAGAATAGAATATGAGGAAGTCAGAAGTCAAGTGTTAATCTCGTAATTCATATGAGAAGTACTAATTACCTTGCCTTCACTTGGATTTCATTTTGTATTAGTTAGCTCAAGCTAATAATCCATTTTATTCCCTGTGGTATGGCAAGACAAAACAATGAATCCCCCAAAAGGGAAAGAACAATGAAAAGAATTACCAGTTTCCATCATATCAAGAGAAGACTGGAAAGGCTTGTGGGAGCTGAGCTCTCAACTCCAGGTGCTTCTTAAGTACAGTAGACGTTTTTGAAGCACAAAAACTGTCTTCTCGATGAAAGCATAAAAAAAATTTGATCAACTGTCTGCAAAATGCATTAGTCTTGCATCAGAGGACTGAGGATTGCTTGGGCTTTTATAGCAGGCTTACCTGGTGTAGCATATAAGTACAGAAAAATAGTGGTGTGAGTGGTGTAGAAAATGTTCCTGATAATATTTCCATTTATTTTGATTGAACTAAAGCACTCTTTCCCTTCTGAAGGTGCTAACAGGATTGTTTTGGAAGACTCTAACATCTTACAGCCTGTGGGACTGACTGTGTTTGAGAACTGGCTGTACTGGATTGACAAACAACAGCAGATGATCGAAAAGATTGATATGACCGGTCGAGAAGGACGTACAAAGGTCCAAGCTCGTATTGCACAACTCAGTGACATCCATGCTGTGAAAGAGCTCAACATTCAGGAATACAGTGAGTATCTGCAGGTGCACAGAGCCTGTGAGACTTGGGGGATGGCCACAGAGTCACAAGCTTCTCTCTTGCCTTGTTGCTGACCGACATCACTGCAGGTCGTTGGTGTTGGTTTGTCTGTACGTTGTCAAGGTGCTGTTAAGGTTGTTTCCTTCAGGCAATTGGCAGTGGATTGGAAATGTATCACAACCCCAGCAAAATATTTTGTTGCTGATGACAACTTTATGGGTAGTCCCATACAGGCACCTGGCATTTGAATGTCTCCAGGCACGGTGGAAACACCCTGTTTATCCCTAGGAGAGGATTTTCTGGATCGTGCCAGTGAATTGCTATTAGGTGTTCACTTAGGCAAGCACAGCTCTCAGGGCCTTTTGCTAACAGGAAATGTTTCAATGAGCTGCCTGCCTTGGAGGCAAAGTGAACAATTTTTGGTGGGGGTAATTCATATTGAAAGTGAATGACAGGAGAGGAATGTTGCATTGCACAAAGGAAGTGTGTATTAAATAGCAATTTGTGTTGAGCATGGCTGGACTTCTAAAAGATTTCTGTTTACCAGGCCTTTCCCACACACTCACACACTTAAAATGATGGGAGGTGGATGGTTAAAACGGTGGAGTTGCTGTCATGCTGGAAGAAATAGGCCTGGTTAGTAGGATGTGGTGCATGCCTTGGAGAAATATGTAGGAAAATGTCTGGGGATGTTTAATTAAAGCATCAGTGCAGACGACTACTACTAGTTTTCTGTGCTATTAATCTCAATAAATCTGTCAGGAGTTCCAAGAGAAGTGTGTTGTCCTTATTAAACATGAAAATGAAGAGACATATTTATCTAGAGCACATTAATTTGAGTTTCAGAGACAGCATGGAAGCTTCAGAATTCATAAATTAGAAAAATTCACGTTTTTAATAAGCTTTGACAGAGAAAATGAAGTATGGAATCCAGGATGTCTTTTTGTATTACTAATGCTGCTATTTGCTGCAGAAAACTGATTCTACCTCACACAAGAAGCAAATTGCTCTGAGTACTGTTTTAGTANCCGATCTTGAGTACTGTTTTAGTAGATGCCATAGCACAATTCTTACAGTGGTTTCAGATCATGGACAGGTACCAATGTGCTTTGTAATTTTTGATGGGTGTAAAGAGAAAAACACGCACAACAAAATACAACTTTTTCAGAGATTTTTTTTTTTTTTAGTAATCCTCCCCACCAAGGGGAAGGAAGCAATGAAGGGAGTCCTGTGGGCCCAAAGAAATCACTGAAAGGTCATAAAAGAAGTCTGTCTTTCTTATGTTTAAAATCACAGGACAGCATCCTTGCTCTCAAGACAATGGTGGCTGCTCACACATTTGCATTGTGAAGGGTGATGGCACCACACGCTGCTCCTGCCCAGTGCACCTTGTTCTGCTGCAGGACGAGCTGTCCTGTGGAGGTAAGTCTTTCCTGT
>VYZS01023493.1:0-18067 GCA_013400695.1 Neodrepanis coruscans
TCCCTGCTTAAACAATTCCTTATACATCCTGCAATTCTATTAATTTCCATCTCCTCCCACATGGTTTACACTTTCCCAAGTGGTTCTCTCGTTTCACTGAAGTTCAAATAAATAAGATTTATTGTGATTTATTTGAGAAGATAATCAATTCTCTAGACAAAGAAAGCTCTTACATTAGTCTGGCACAATCCATCTTGGTATTCCTTGATCCAATGAAGAAGGGAAATCCCTTGACCTGTAGCTAAAGGCCATGCCCATGAGTAGAAGGGAGTAGCACATTCAAGAGTTTGAATCCTTACATTTGCATTTTGATTTGCTTCTGTTCAGAAAAGACCTGTGCATTTTGAGAAGCCTTTTGAAAAAGGCATTGCTATGCTAAAACAAAATCCTCCCCAATAAGCATGTACAGGATGTACAGTTTTATTTAAAAGTTTCCCTGCCTAACCAAAACTTTGGGGATAAATGAGGTATAATATAATGAACATTAAGTGAGAGAGGAGGCAGAGCACATTGACAGTCCCAGTAGAAAATTTAAACCTGAAATACTGAAAGATGCAAAAATGGAAATGGAAAGGTAAAATTAAAAATGAGCTGGAGATTATAGTGGTTATTGGGTTTGTGGAAATGATCAAATGAGAGGCTGAATAAAAATCAAGCACAAGCATTTGAGCTGTCTGACAGGAGCAAACCATCCCCTTGCTGATTAGTCTCTGCTATTTAAATGATAATTTCACTTTAAGGCAAACAGGGCTGTTTAATGCAAGGAAAGTGGCTCTTTACAAAAATGTCTGTATTTTTGAAAGCTTCTCCTTCACAGCAGAGTGAGCACTGAAGTTCAAGCCATTTACACATAACATGGGTCACTACATGCTGGAAGGAAACAAGTAACTTCTACCCAACTGTTTTCCAACAGTGTCTCAAACTGCACTTGCAAGAAATACAGCAGCAACTCAAAATGAAGTGACTGGCAAGTCCCCTGTGGCAAATGAATCACTTGCTATGCAGTGGACAACACCAGCAAACATTTCTAAAACCACTTCTGTTCCCAGTGGAAAAAAAGCCTTAAGTTTATTGCTTTGGGGAATGCACCCTGTATCCAAGCTGGGGTAATGGTCTATTCTCTGACAAATAGAGTCAATGGAAAAAGAAGATACAATTTCCATTAAAAACCTGTCTATTGGCATCTTTGCTTCCAAAATAAAGTTCTTATTCCCCTAGTAAGAAAGGTCCACCTTTGATGTCATTATTCTCCACACAATTCCTGTAGTCAAACTACCAAAGTTCCTCAAATCATCCTTCACCAAAGATGGAGAGTGTTCTAAACTATTGCTCAACAGTATTTTCTGTCTCCAGAATGCTGGATCTGTGATCTCAGGAACACAATCACTTGAACTGTTCCCAGAGCTTTGAAATGCAAAGCAAGGACAGAGATAGTTTGATCTGAGCTTGCTTACTTCTTACTCTAATTCTCTGATTATACATTACAGCCTCAGTCTGCCTCAATGTCAGGTGCTCATCTGTTGTTTTACACTCTTCTTATCTCTCTTTTATGCTCCAAACTTATTATTCAACAGTATTCAAACAGAAATAAAAGCATTAATGGCAAAGGAGAAAGAACACTAATATTTTTGAACATTAGAGATAAGTACAGTGTTTTTCTGAGAAAATTAATATTGGATAGGAAAATATGGCACAAAGTTCTGCCCAGTATTTCAGTGAAGAACTGTCAGACACAGACCTACAACATTTTAAGGTATCTATGAAGATGCTTAGATGGCTGTCATATTAAAATTAAATGGATCAACCCCAAGAGAATAGGAGAAGGCTAAACTCTGGCTAAAGCAGAGGTTTGACATAACACTTCCAAACATGACATTTAAATGCATTACTCCAACCCAAACATGGCCTGAAGTCTCCCAACTCTGCATCTGACTCCTCTGAAGCCTGGAGCTTCAGAATTTGAGATTACAAAGGAGAATTTTCTCCCTACCAGGCACAGTAACTGTTCTGTCAAAGAAAGCTAAAACCTAAGGCAGTGTGGAAAGTTAAGAATAATGTACATTTCGAGATAAGAGAACAGAAAAATGAAAAACAGAAGTTTAGAGCAATACTCCAGCATATGCTGCACGTCACATTCTATAGGTGACAGCTTCCTCCAAGACTTCTCCACGTAAAGAACTGTGGCTTCAACACACATACAATTAGTGCAAAACAACCACAAATAGTTTTCTTTTTAAATCTGTACCTCACTCTCCAAAGCACAAGATCCCCTTTGGAACTGTTCAGGCTCCTCTCCCTCAGGAAGGTTTTAAATGCTGCCACGGCAGTGCTTTCATCCTTCACACATACCAAGTTCTATAAACACTGAGCACATAACCTTTATTTCTATATAAACACAATTATTATCCTCATCATCCCTTCCAGCCCTGGCTGCTCATTGCCACATCCCCCGCCCTGCCTTGGAACAGCACAAGTATTTATGTATCCACACAGGAAACCTGATGAGGGAACAGATCAGGAATAGGAACGGCTGTTTCACATTCTAAATTGCTAATTGCTCTGCAGGGCCACCTCTTTCAGCTGCAGAGCTCCCAGAACAATAAGCTACCAAGTAGGAACAGAACATTTTCAGGCAGTCACTGGAGTCAAAAGCCCCAGGTGACAGGAATGGCAGAGCTGTTCCAAACTGAGACCAACTTCTCTTGCATCATTCTGCCAGGACAAGTTCACTCGAATACAGTAGTGGGATTTGGGGGTATATTAGCAACCTGCTTACAAATCCCTCACAGCTCAAGGGAATTCTTTAGCATTTCTCAAACCTTTAACTCCAGTGGAAGGCAAAAAAGTAACACTAAAATGCAGTACTGTGCCTACAGAGGACAACAGCAGATAATCTGTCCATGAGATAGGCCAAGACCTCATAACTATAAGAGTTTCTCTAACAAGCACAGTGCTTTTGTTGTTGTTGTTCAGGTTTTTGTTGTTTGTGGGGTCTTTAAATCAATGTTTCCTCCTAAATAATGTTTATTTCCCTATTGGATACCCTGCGAATTCCCACTGTGAGAAGACAGTTTGTTTTACACTGGGAATCTCATAAACAGCACTCATGCAATTTTCAGTCTGTTCACAGATCATTAATTACAACTATTTATAAAAAACTTCAACATACAACATGAAGTTTCAATATCCCCATTCTATGCTAATCCTAATTTTATCCTCCAATTAGAGATACAGCCACCAGCAGCCAACTCAGACAAACCCAATCAATCCCTCACAGCTCCCCAATTCAGAAATCAGCATTTCAGTTCAGGTCAGTGGTACAGTCACAGAGGGCAGCCAGCATCAAATGATTTTAATTAGATTGATTTCTTGCTTGGTGACAGAAGACCACAGGACTACAATAGACTGTCCAATAAAAATATTTGCTCCACCATGGAGTGCTCATGCCAGAATTATGGCATTACTGGAACTAGCAACAGTAACCCCCAGTCTTGTCTTGATTGGTTGCAGTTAATTAAGTATCCAGAATAACATGAGTAATCCAAATTATTTCAACATGCACTGCCTTGTCTATCTTTCAACAGATTTTTTTTTTTAAACCAGTAACCACTTACTCATAATGGACATTCAGAGAAAGATAAATTACTACCTTGTGAGAAAGGAAAAGATTATGAGCTTCATTCACTACTGCAAAGATATTCAATGCCTTGGATGGAAGAGAGTGCACAGTAGCTAAGCATAGTTAATCAAGATTCAAAAAGGAAAGTAGAGAACTCCAATATTCTCCCTTCTTTTCTATTCACTGGAAAAAAAAGAGCACTAATCCACCACTAAATGCAGAATCAAGAAATCCGATTCCCTTTTCCCTCCCTCTCTCCTCCCTTCCCCCAACTCCAAAAGCAGAATGTGCATAGAAGGACTTCCCGTACTGAGTGTAGCACCTGGGTAATTACGAATTACAACTGTGCAAACCACTGTACTAAATAGAGATGCTTGCCACTTAATTAAACCCTTTCTTAGAGAGGAAATGCACACACATTCACGCCATCTCCTCTTCTTAATTGGTCTCAGACATTGCAGGAAGTTACTCCCCAAGATTTGTCAGCCAGCCAGCCCACAGATGTTTGAGAAAGAAAACCAGGTCAGCATTAACAGGTTCACTTCTTCTGCTCGAGGCGACGGGTCAGCAGATCAGTGTCTGCTGTCTGCAGCTGGCAGGATCCACCAAGGGAAAATGGGCCTGAATTCCTGTCAAACGTGCACTTCCCTGCAGAGGCCTGGACAGAGAGCACATGACAAACAGCCATGGCACCTTAATGTGATCCCATCACTGCAGCCAAACTGAAAGGGCACCACATGCACCCTCCAAACCCAGGCTCCAGCAAACCCCAGAGTCCCTCCACCAGCATCAGGGGGCCAAGAGCTGCCCCACAACAGAACCACAATGAGATGAGACTTGAGAACATCCAAGCCCATGACTGGAGCCTCTGAGCTCCACAGAAGAGTCCAGGCACATTTATCTTCTCTCTGACACATCAGCCTCACGTCTCATTTCCATACTTATGGATCTTCAGAAGAAGATATCTGGTCTCTCCACTGTCTCCTTGTGATGAGCACAAAAAAACCTAAGTTATTCCCAAAAGTATTAAGAACAAAATGTTTTGCTTTGCTTTGTCCCCCACACAGGCACTGAGCCTGAGCTGACAGTACTACCTGCAACAGAAAACAGTGCTCCTGAAAGGAAAGACCCCCTTAAATAGGTCATGATCAATATATTTGATCACCAATATCAAGTGATTCTGCTGTGTGTACAAAGATCTTTGAGCCCAGCTGGTGAACATGTAAAAGCTTCAAAGAGTCACTACTTCTAATTAAAAAAAAATGAACAAATGAACAAACCCATGTCAAACCAAACCCCACTTCACACATTATTCTCTCCAAAAAGGAAAAAAGCTTAGACTAAAACTCCTCTGAAGCTATTGTTTGTGGCCCACCTGTCAGACTTCACTGATTTGGGTAACTTTCCAGCCAAATTTCAACCTTTCAAAACTTGCAATCTTCTGCCATTTATGGAAAAACACAGACAAATTTAGCATTAAACCTTATAAGCTGTTATCAATGACTATCAGTACCTTCAGTATCTGAGTTACTGCCTCATCTTTAACACCTACCTCATGCACATCATTTTGCATCACTCTGTACTCCAGGCTGTATCTGTTTATGGGTAACAAAAATCACCTGGGTAATTCATTAGAGGACAAAAGCAATATCAACCAAACACAGAGAAACAGCAGCAAAACAAGCTTATGCAGAATAATAGCTCATAGAACAAGAACCCTCGTTTTTTATTTGGGCATCTTCTACATCCTGCAGAAGGGAAAGTCAGAACAACAGTGCTGCTCTGAGAATGCACTTCCAAGGCTTGGGGTGGGGAGAAAAGAACCACACTGTGAAGAATTCCTATTAAATGACACAAAATGAAGAATATCTGGTGTAAACATGAAGGTTACAGAGTTTATTAGAAAAACACTATTCTCTTGCCCATTAGAGAAATCTGCACACATTTTTCATACCAAGTTACAACCCTGAGTACTGGGCAAGGACACAGTGACTGCATGCATGTAGATTTAAATAGATTTGAAAAGTTCTGACAGCAGCAATTAGCAGCTTTCCCAAGACTAACTGCCCCTTCCCGAGGTGCCCGACTGATGGATTCCCACCAGGATGAGACTCCCAGGCTGGAGCAGGATCCTGTTTCCTCCCGCTGCAGGAGAACGGGCGCCATCTCCTGGGTGTTCTTGCACACTGTCACCCAAACACAGCTCCTGCCACCTCTCAGGCAAAACCTTCCTGAAATATTATCCTGTTAAATGCAAAGTTGTTTAATGGCAGTCAAGGAATTACCTGGAAAAATATCTCTAAGCTACCAGTCCAACTCCGAAAAAACAACCACATCTGTCAGGATTAACATGGTTTATCAGTGAAGATGGTCAACAGCACAACTACACAAGCACTGGATTTTGAAGAAATAAGTACATCAGCACACCCTGGAGAGACAGAGTAGAAGAAACTTGTTTTCTCGACACAACCCTTTCTTAGTAAAAATTCCTACAAGATCCATTAATAAATACCCTTCTCTAGGACAGTAAACTCCCAAATAAATAAAACTTTCTACTTACAAAGAACTTCCAACGTTTTGTGGTTGTTTTTTACAGCTGAAATTAAATCCTACAACAGGAATACCAAGAGTAACAGATGACAAATGTATGAAAATCCCTGGCAGCAAAGCACTAACATACAAAAAAGACCTCCATCCAATATAAAGGACAGACCCAACTATACAGCAAAGTGGGCAGTAAGAAGCTCAAGAAATCAGAAGGACACATAACTGAACACAAAGATTACAGAGCTTTACAGTGTGTACACATGAACCACATAAAACTATGATGTGTACTATTTTATTATCTGGCTCTTGTACAGCTAACAGGAATATTATTATGCTCTAAAGCTACAGCTGTCTTTGTTTCCACTGTTTATGAGAGAGGAAAGCCCAGGAGCTTACAAGTGGAATCCAGAACTAGCAAACATAAGATTAGCCAGAGTAAACTGTTAATGAACTTGTTCTCCCCCCACAAGGTGAAGCATTATAAACACTTAGTTAGCTCTGTCATTGTCACCAAAAAGAGACCAGTACTAAAAACAGTGGGATTACCAATACACTCCTAAAAGCTGCACCTCCTTCCCAAGTATTATTACATAAAACTACACTGGAAGGGCTGATCATAAGCCAATCTGACAAAAAGCCTGCTGGGAGCAGGCAATCAGTGAACAGAAACCACGGAGAGCAGACACTGAACAAGCCCTGTGGAAGTGCTGGAGGAAATGAAAAATCATCCTCTCCTAAAACACCACACGCTGCTTGCACTTCCCTGACATCCTCTGCACCAATGAAGAACCTGATAAGAAAAGATGAGGAATCCTAATGCATTCCCTTTTTCCTTGCTTATCTAGTTATTAGCAAACAGCACATTGCTCTGACTCTTTGGGACAATCAGCCAACTTATTCTTTTTTATTTTCCTACTGAGATGGGCAATTAACTCTTCTCAAACTTCCACCAAGAGCATTCTCCAGGAACCAAGGAGGACAGTGATGTCTCACCATCTCCATCACCCTGACCAAAAAGTTACATAACTCATGCTGTAAGAAATCTGAGCAACACAAAAAAAAAAAAAAACCCCAAGAAAAAAAAAACAGCGAGGGGCAAATCATTCAGTCCCACTTGCTCCAACTGCATACAAAAGATCATTTTTCTCAAGAGCAATTCCCCTTTCTGTATGAGAAGGGACCCCTAATAGCACTAAACAATATGGCCCAATCAAAAACCTAACACTTGCCATAGAATATTCTGAGGTTAAATGAAGGAGTTATTAGACTTCAACAGGCAGAATCACTTGGTTCCATTTCTCTCCCAGTGTGAAATTACCTCGTTAAACTTTTAACAGCTTGAGGTAAGTGAAAAGCTTTTACTCCAATGTCTGATAGAACAGGTTCTGTGAAAAGGATTCCTACTATTTCTGTCCATTCCTTTCCATAGGAAATTTAGCACAATTCCATCTTCATCTAAATGTATGCATCCTCAGAAGATGCAGAAGAGAACCTCAAGCATGGCACCTACCAGCAAGCCTCTGGTAAAGGTTCATTATCCTCATTAAACAGAGAAAATCAAGGAGGCTTTCCCAAGTTGGAACACAAGTATCATTTCCATAAAGCAGTAATGTGCTCAAACCATATGTTCATATCCAAACACTCCTGCTTCCAAACAGTCCCAGCACTGAGCAGACATTGCTCTGTTGTTGGGTATGTGTAATGAATGGAAAAAGAAACAACTGGGAAAATGAGGTTCTGCTCTATGTGTTTCAGCTCAGGCTTTGCCCCAGTGCTCATATCAAGACAGTTATTTACAAAGAAGCATCTCCCTTTCTACTGTAATGTAACAATGCAAATATTTAGAGAAAATAAAACAGAGCTGGAACATGACACACAAAAGCTTCGTAGCTACACAGAAAACAGCAGAAGGAAATGATCAGAAGATGCATCATTTCCAGCCCCTTTTTATATCATATGCACACCAGAGACCCTAAAAAATTTGGTTCACTGCACCAGATGTCAGGAGGAGCTGTTACATACCAGTACACAGACCAGCTGGTGTTACAAAACACCACTGGGGTGTGGGTTTCACAAAATAAGTAAATTAACAGCAGTTCTTCAGCTGTTTTAGGGAAGAAAAGTCATAACATGATCTAGCACCTTATTTTCATAACCAGATTTGACATCCAGATTCCAAAGGAAACATATTTACAACAATCTGTCATAAGTAACATACATTCTTTTACCTGGATTTATCCTAAAATTCTTAGAAATTCACTTATTAAGAAAGCAGAATCTCTAACTAAATTGAATGTAGCTACACACAAGAAGTCCAAAGAATTCAAAACTGAACCACAGCCTCAGAAACACTGGTGAAAAATATTTGTTAGTTCTCAAAGATACTTTAAACCAGCATATATCTTATTGTCTTCTTATATATAATAAAAAGTACTGCATGAGTTTGTACATGAAGAAGGGATGGCAAGAAAGCAAGAAACTCACTTCAGAGATCAGAAGTTCAAGAGCAAAGGAAAGTGGTTTAAAAGCCTTACCTCCCTCCAGAGCTGTGAGGACATACCTGATATTTAAGCCAGTGCTCTGGTCCAGTTTCTCCCAGCTTTGTAATTTTGCCAGAAGTTTCTAAAGTAAAGATTAAAAGTAGAGTTAGACATAGACAAATGTTCCAGTAGCTGATTTTCCAGAGTTTTCTCATATTCCTCCATTCAAAGACAGTGCTGTTGCTTTTCCTCCTGTGGATTTCATGATTTAGCACCTTCAGTTTGGCATTCTCCCTGTCACCACAGCTCTGTGACACAAAGAACCCACACTACACTTCAGCACTGCAGATTATCTAACCCTGAGATCTGCCATCACTGTACTAGACCTTTGTGGACAGAATTCTTGGCAGCAAAGAGAACAAGCTGTATCCTCAACACCAGTTCTGTCACAGCTGTAGTGCCCACTGCCCCTCTGCCAGTTTCTCCTACAGATTCTGACTTTCAGACAGCAATATCAACAGCCAGATAACATCATCTAAATCTGACCAGACACCAGTCAGTCCTGCAAGTTCAACAAGTTCACACCATTAATCTCCTGACAACTCACTGCATGCTTGGTATAAAACTGCAAGACAATGTTATTCATCTGGCATCACATTCTGCCCTACAGCACTGGCAGTGGTCAAAGTGGGTATCAATGCTCTCCCCACTCACCTGTTCTACACCACTGTGTCTGGGGAGAGCTTGATGCCAAAAAAATGCCTTTTGAGGAGAGGAAAGGTAGAAGAGAAACAGCAAGGCCAAAAAACACACCATGATGAGATTCTTCTTTACATGAAATCTCCAGGTGAACAGTAGATATCTTTTTGCCTTTTATACTTTTCCCTGCCATAACTCCCTCGTGCTGACTTCTCAGTTTGGAAATGCCTGGTTGGAACCCATTAATTAAAAGATGTATCATATCTTAAGTAACACAACACAGGAAAAGCCTAAAGGTCAGGACAGGCAATAAAGGAAACTCCTATTCTGCTCATCCACCCAACACTCCCAGCTCCTCACCTCATTTTCCAACTCCACAGTCACCAGCTGTGCTTGGACTTTCTCATAGCGTTCCAGTTTTCTTTGGAGACCTTCTACCTCCTCTTTAAGCAATCCATTGTTCTCTTTCATTTCCCTGTGGTGAAGAGAGGGACAACTATTAAAGAGTCACACAACTTAATTCCCTCTCACAAACTTCCAGATGCACATGGAATTACAATGGAATCATGACACTGAACAGACATTCAAGTGACTCATTTCTATCACCTTCACTCCAAAGCCACTGTACAGAAAAAGAAAACAGTTTTATTGAAATTATTTTTGATACCTACCATCCTAATTATGCCCAAACAACCTGAAACTTTGTACCTGCTTCAATATTTGACAAAACAAGGGTAACAAAAGAGTCCCCACTCTGTTGTTCAGTGCAGCTGGAGGCAGGGCTGGAACACAGCAAGCACTAGAGACCTGGGCTGAGCATCCTGCAATGACTGAGCAAACACTGAGACAGGTTTTATAGAGTTGTACAAGGGTGAGATAAAACTGGTTAAAAACAAATGACCTTCAATGTGTTGATATATTTATGTGCACAAAAAACAAGTATGAGAAAAACTTCCAAGACTAACAATTTAAAATGATAATGAAACAACTACAAGACCAAAACCAAAGAAAATTACTGAGTTTCACAAAAAGAAAAAGCTAGGAAGATAACTCGTGTAATTTTTTTTAAAAAAAGAAAACCAACACATTTTAAGGCAAGTTATTTCATACTACATTCAATTTATTTTTTCAAATTAATTGCCACTTCAGAAACCCAGAAAGCCTACTCTACCACAAGGGTTATATCAGAGTGCTTTAGAAATTTAAACAAAACACTTCCTAAACAACAGGCCTTTAAAATATTGACAATAGCTAAACAAAACCTGTTATTACACAAATGTTCAGCTGTCTCTTTTCTCTATAGGAAATTCTTTCCCAAAGCTGTATGGAGTTCATCACTACCTTTAAATATTGAATTTTGTTCTAACAACAGAAATCACTACCCAGAACAATCAATACACATTCTGTGAGGCTCTTCAGTTCAAGAAGATCCCTCAGCTCTTCTCAAATCCCCTCATCTAGTAACCATCACAACACTGCTCAATTCATATTTATTATTTATATGAAATACTTAAACTTCCTTCTAAACTTTCCCACGTGGAAGCCCAAGAGAGGAATTGAAAGTACATGTAGTGCAGGTGTAGCAAGTACAGAAGAACATAAGACAACCCTCAACAACTGAGCCCTCCTTTCACCTGTAGTAGGCATTTTCCTCCCTGAGCTGGCGCAATTCCCGCTCCATTTTTGGGAAACGAGCCAGTTCTGCCTTCATGTTCTTGACAATTAGAGCATCATGTTCCTGCTGGGATAACTTCTGTTCCAGATCCTAGAAAACATGGGATGACAAGAGGACATCAATGATCAAGATGGAACTGGTAAGAACTATTTCTGCATTGTACTTTTTAAGCTCAAGTTGAGGACTTGAATGAAGTTGGAAGGGAACATCTGGTCCAACCCACTGCTCTTGTTCCACCTGTAGCACCTGGACTGGTCTCTTCTCTACACCTGCTTATCTTCAAGTTTATAACAAAAAACCCCTCTGCCATCATTAAAAGGACCTTCTTCTATCAACTAAACCAAATTTGATTTTCTTGTCCTTCACCCCTTTATTACTTCTGCAATAGCCAATTTTTTAAAAAGCACTGCTCTCTTCTTCCACAAGAAATTACAAACTATGGCTTCATATAGGTCACAAAGTTTCTTACCTTAATCTTCTGTTCATATTCTGCCAGTATGGATTGGTTTGACTGGAGGGTCTGGATTTGCTGACTTGCCTCTTGCCATTTCCTGTTAGATGCAGACACAAGAGACACTCAGCACCCAAAATCATGTACCAGGAACAGCCTGCATGCAGAAATCTCTGACAAACATAGTCAAACCCCACTTACAAGGTAAATGTTACTGTTACAGAAGATTTTGTCTCACATGGTTTCACACTCATATCATCTCCCTCTAATCTGAGACAAAAATATCCACCCATTTCAGTAAAAAGATGCACATTGAGAAAAACAAATCAAGCCACCTTAACTCTGAAAACAACAAATACAGACTCAGAATAAATAAACCTTTGCAAATGTGAAATTGAAAAGTTCAAGCTAGTAAGCAAGGAAAAACACATTCATAGCTGCTTTCAACTACCCCTCCACTATGACTTAAGGCTTGATATTTTTGTTCTGTTCAGTCCCTGAAGTTCAGATTAGCCTTTCCCACCCACGTGCCTTCTGTTACCTCTCTACCAGGAACATGAGACATCACCAAGATTTAAAGCTCAAGTTTGTGGGTTTTTTCCTCAAGGTACAATTAAATTGCACCTCAGAGTTTGTTTCAAACAACAGTTATAACCTGCACATCCAGATCAAAGAGCCCCTTTGAAGAGCAGAAATCAAACGCTGTTGAAAGTTTTCTGAGTGATGACACCTTCACAAGACTCAAGTTTTGTTTGCCTTTTTCTCCCTACAGTCATTCATCCCCTGCTTACTTTTTTTCAATATCCAGCTGTTCCATCAGTTCCTGCTTCTGAGAGTCTTGGCTTGTCATCTGCATCTCCTGGTTCATTATATTCCATTGCAGCTCTGATATTTTCCCTTTTAATACAGTGATTGTCTGAATTAAAGGAAGAAAAAAAAAAAGCAGAAACACACAAGGCTGTGAGTCTCTAGGCTGGATATTATGGATGGTGATATAAATCATTTACCAGTAAAAGTACAAACACTGAATCTAGAAACAATCCCAGTCTTGCAAACCTTCAGACTTGCAAACTCATCTCAAACAAAGTGAAAATCATTTAATCACTTTCATCTGTCACCCAAACTGTCATTTGCATTACCTGTTACATGGGTGACCTCAAACTGGCATAAAAAATATCAAGCTTCAAAGTCAGATTATGAACACAAGTATATATATTAAAGTAAATATATTTTCCCACAGCCATTCCAAACATATTTTGTCTGGGTTTCAAAATTTTAAATGTCTGGGTTTGCCTCAGCCACATACCAGAGGCATTACAGTTTCCTTAGAAATAGAGGCCAGTGGTTTTAAATTTTTTTTCTAAATATCTAAACTCTCAAGTTCATTCCCAATAGCCATTACTCAGCTCTCTTCAGCAGAGAAAAATCTCAAAACATGTAACCTAGATGCTGTATGTTGCCCTGCACTTTTTCTCCTCCTCCATATCAACTTCTCTAAGAAAACTCTTCCTCTGACCTGCTCATTTTTGTCTTGGTTTGGTTCTAAACTTTGACAGCAAAGACACAAACCACCAAAGTTTATTAATTTCCAGATGATAACAGTAATTCCAATTTTTTCATTTGGGATCTTTTAATCAAAAAGGGCATTTTCGATTCACAAGAACTGCAAAATCACCTGAAGCTACGAACGACTTAAAAATTGCTCTGTTCTTACTTCATTAGCTTCAGCTAATTTGCTCTCCTTCTCTTGAAGCTTCTTGCTCATTGTCTCCATGCTCTTCTTATAGGATTTGTTCATCTCAATTTGTTCTTTCAGTTTATTTTCAGCTTCTGTTTCCCTCTCCTGGTACTGCTTTATGCGCGTGAGCAGCTCCTGGTTCCGGTCAGCCTCTCGCTTGGCAGGAAAAGAAAATGCAGAGAGACATAAGAATAAAGCAGCACAAAGGTGAAGACATTTGCCTTTCTCCTGTCTCCATTCCTCAAGGCACCATCATGAACCAAAGTTACTCAGGTCACACCTTTAACCTGTGCATTAGGAAAGGCAAAAACTTCACCCTCAGCAACTCAAGGCCAAGGACCTCCCAGGGCAATGGAGCTGGAAAATTGAGAGAGGGTTTTCCAAATCTCTTGCACTAAGTCATGGCTCAGATAATACAGATGTGGCTTCACAGTCTCCAGCAGGCCCAAGCTGAAAACATGATCTCCAATTTAAAGCTGACCCTTGCACCATAAACTGACTTTCAGAAACTCAGGTCTCAACAGTTTGGTTAATAAGACAAAACTTCCCTCTGTAACTTCTGTAAATTGTATGAGGCCATTGAAAAAAAAGAAACAGGGGTTAAATGTATTACCAATTAATACAGTAAATTTTTGCACTCTGACAACCTTTCATACACTATTTCAGTTTATTCCCACCACAAATTGATTAACACTTATTGAAAAAATGCACAGTAAATTGCTGTGTTAATCAAAGCAAATCGAGACACGGATTTACATAGTAAGGAAGGATTATGCAAAGCAATGTGAGGTTCCTAAAACCTTTATCCACATGACTCTGAAAAACACAGAATCTGAGCAGGGTAATTACCACAATGCTGGATTAGTGCTGCTCCCTTTTTTTGTACAGTATTTCAAGGGTTTCTGTGACTGACTCAGCTACATTCCAGTCTGAACTCTTCCTGGCTTAATCCCACATCACCTGACTTCAGAGGAACAAGGAATTTAGTCACTGACTCGCTACTTCACAACCACACACTCAATCTGTCACCCAGCAGCCTTGTAAAATACAACAAAACGTGCTTATTATGTTTTAAATATTTCCTTTTCAATAATCAGCCCCATACAAGACTTTTATTATGCTACAAAACCCACTGATCTACTGCTTATTTCAATAACATCATTAAGCAAACATACATGTGCATAAAAGCAGAAACCAATAAAAGTTATTAGTCCCTAAGTGAGGCTCACTGTTCTATCAGTGCAGGCTCTCTTGTGTGACACTGCATGGCTGGCACTGCTGCCATTCCAATTAATTACAGTCACACAAACTAAATGCTTGCAATTGTGCCAGCAGAAGTTTAAATTCATCCAGGAGAAAAATGATTAAATACTTCTGGGAGAAACAAATCACAAATCCCTTTTGTTATTGCTACCCATAACAACTTCAGTGCTAAACTAACAGAACCCAGTGATCAGATCATCAGCCTGTCAACCCAATAAAGCTTCAAGTTCACACTCATTAGCAAGTCAGTGCAGTGCTCTGTGAGGGGATCTGCAGAGCAAAGCAGTTGCTGCTGGGAACCTGACACCAGCACCACCTCTGCAGTAAATGCAAACACAGTAAATGCACTCCAGGAGCATTAAGCACAGATTCACCAAGTCCTGCTCTGAGGACAGTGTCTATGAGCAGCTGGAGAACACCAGGCTTACTCCTGACTGCATCTTTCAGTTTAATTTAATTAAAGGTGACTATACACATTCTGAGACACCCTGCTGCAAACCAAAGCAGGACACTTGGGAAGTGATGAGAATACCCCTGACCCAAACCAACACACCAGTGCAGCTGCTCCACAGCTCTGGCTCAGCCCTCTCACTCACCTCATAGTTCCTGGCATTGGTGTTGGCTGCCTTCTCCAGCTCGATTCGAGCCCGTTTGTGGCTCAGCTCCATCTGCATCTTCTCCCGTTCCACCTGCAGCAGCTGGGACTTGGAGTGGATCTGCCCAGCCTGTTCCTCCAACTGGCCAGGTCATGTGGGAAAAGGGACATTGCACCCCATTAACAGCACAGCAGGGACATTGTGCCTCCCACCCTGCACTGCTCAGCTGATATTTGTGAGACATTTTAGGGAGTACAAGGAAAGCAGCACCAAATCCGTGGTACTTCTCACACCAGCTGCAGGGGGGGAAACCAACACCACTCTCAGAAACCCACACCAAATCAAGGAGAGTTGGAGAGAAATGAATTACAAGTTCTTAGGTCAGAGTTTCTCATTCCATCTCTAGGGATACTCTGATAAAATGTACTCCTCTATCTAAAAAAAGTTTGATTATGAACTCCCCAAACCCCATAGAAGAGCAGCTGGCCAAGAAGCACAGATCATGCTCCCAATAAAATGTAACTGCTGAGCAAGGTAACATGTTTTTTCTGTGACCTCTACAACATTACACTTTATTTTTTTCATCCAAACCACCTCAGAGCACAGACTATACCAGCAGAATTCCTTATCTCCTGCTGAGGTACATCCAACACACACAGTTAATGCAGACTCTAATCAGAGAGAGCCTCCTCTAATCATCACTGTCATTAGAGATGTAGCACAGATTTAAACTGCCTGGATCTTTTGTCAACATTTCAAATGCAAAGCAGATCCAATTAAAAAAAATCCAGCTTACTTTATACTTACAGACTGAAATAGAAATTATATTAAGATACAGAATAGAGAAACTTCATTCCAGCCTAACAAACGGACCTTAAGATCCAAGATGTGAACTTACTTTATGAGCAAGAAACACCTAACAGAAAACAAAAATGGGTACAAACAGAAGTGGACATGAAAGCACAAGTGGTTTGCATATCAAAGCCACACTCCTGTATGTGCCCAGGAAAAGAAACCTTAAAATTGTGAAAAATAAAAAAAGTAACAAAGTGTCTTACTAGAAAATGGTAACACATCTAAAGCTCCTTTGCTCAGCAATAGGAAAGCAACTTACAATTTAATTTCCTGAGCTGGTACATGGATAACATTTGCATGGAATAATGTCAAAGCACTTTTCTTAGACTTTTACAAGAAAGTAAAAGAAAACCAGAAATAAGTATGTCTGACATTTAGGAAAAAAATTAGATATTTTCTGGAAAAGATTCCAGAGTGTTTACCAAAAGAAAGCTTCCATTATCAGGCCTGTGTGAGCAGCAGTTTCATCAGAGAGAATGGTCAGATATGAATGAAATCAAGCCCAATTCCTGGAATCAGAAGGAGCACACAACCACACTGAAGTGACAGTGCAGGCACCACCACCCTCACCTGCATCCTCTGCTGGTACTGAGTCTGTAAGGAGCTCTGAGATGATCCTGGTGTATCCAGCCCAGACACCCCCTCCATACGCTGGGAAATGAAGTGGTTGAGGGATTTCAGGGTGGAGAAGACAGTGGTGTTGTTTTCCAAGTCCTCCATGGCTCTGGAAATAGACAGAAAGTCATGAGTAAACCATTCAGAGCAAGGTGCTGCACAGCGCCTGCTCTGCTGGGGACACACCACTGCCCTGGGGAACACTCAGTGCAGGAGCTCCCAATTCACAGGGAAAATCCACCTGCAGGTCGTTGCTGGGACCCACAGAAAACAAGACCCAACCTCAGAGGCTGAAATCACCAGCCTCTGAAATGAGAAACTGATCCAAACTGTTCTTCTCTGAGCTTTCCACTTGAAATGGTTTCATTTTATTTAAATATGTTCTCCCCTGAATCTTGGCCTATAAACCTACAAATAAAAGCTGCCACAAGTCACACAAAACTGGCCTTTCCTTTCTGGGATACAAGTGAACATTGTAGGTCCCACTAACAAAGAGAATTCATCACTCATCCCCCAAACATTTTAAAGCTGATGGGGGAGCAGAACCACTCCACACCAGCAGCAAACCCTTCCTTCTATCCAACTTTTGGTTTCCAAAACTCCTTTTGGAATGTACCTCCCAGCAGGAAGCCTTCCCAAGCTCACAGATCACTTCTCTAAGTAAAAACTACATCTCCTGGTTCATGTAAAAGTTTCTGAAACTCTTCTTTCAAATCCAGAGGGGCCAAGGACAAACCAAGCCCTGCAGGTTCTCCCAGACCCCAGGAAGCCTGAGGTGAGAACCTCCAGGACTCCACAAAGTCTCAGAAGCACCAAAGAACGTTCGGGATCAGGAAGGGCGGCCACAACATTCCCACGGGCTTGTGCCAGAGACACAGACCCGGGGCTCGACCTGGGGCTCCCACACCCTCAGTGACTCCTCGGACTTTTACCCCCCCGAAGAGGAGGCGCAGCAGCAGCACAAGAACCACCCAGAGCCCGAAGGACAACCTGCGCTCCAGCCCCGAGCACCCGCGAACCAACAGGGGCTGCGCTCCAAACCCCCAAAATAAAGGGGATTCACAGGAGCCGCCCCGGGCCCAAAGGCTCCCCCGGGGCTGGGGCTGCTCCGGGCGGGAGCGGCGGGATCCATCCCGGGATCAATCTCTGGGTCCCATCCCGGGAACTCTTCCTGGATCCCTCCCGGAGTCCATCCCCCGGCTCCATCTCCGGATCCCTCCCCGTTCCATCCCGGGATCTCTCCCTGGGTCCATCCCCGGCTCTATCCCCCTATTCCCGGATCCCTCCCCGCTCCCATCCCCAGATCTCTCCCCGTTCCATCCTCGGATCCCCCCCCGGTTCCATCCCGGGATCCCTCCCGGATCCCCACCGGTTCCATCCCGGGATCTCTCCCGGATTCCCCCCCCGGTTCCATCCCGGGATCTCTCCCGGATCCCCCCCGGTTCCATCCCGGGATCTCTCCCGGTTCCATCCCGGGATCTCTCCCGGATTCCCCCCCCGGTTCCATCCCGGGATCTCTCCCGGATCCC
>VYZS01023495.1:2132-26935 GCA_013400695.1 Neodrepanis coruscans
TTTATGCCAAAAATGCAGACAGCAATTTGCCATATACACAAGGTACCTATGGACAAGAGTTTATATACTTTTATTTCTACTCATCAAATTAGTGATTTGTGCCACCTAGTTAATCACTTAAAGCAACCTTGGAATGCCTGCATAAATACTGTCAAAGGAATAGGAGTAACTTTATAACTAGCGACTTAAGTCATAGCATGTTTTGGTACAGAGGTTTATATTGAAGCGTATGATAAAAAGCTAAAGTGTGGTTGGGACTTTTAGTAGAACAAGTAGATAGCATATAATTGAATTTTTATGTTATAGAACAATTAAGTGACTCATAATCATTTCAATTTCTCTATTGTTGTGTAAAACAGTAACTTAATTGTTGAGTTAGAAATTTCAGTTCAGATGCCTGCTCATTCTGGTACTGAATGAACACTTATTTTATCTTGCCTCTGCCCTGACCCTTTAGATTGTTTATCTTCTCTTCTGTTAAAAAAAAGAATCAGAGGAGGAAAGCAGAGAACAGAAAGGCTTGAAAGAAGACAGGTTGTTGAAAGAACAGAGGCATACAAGAGCTATCATTGAATCTGTTACTTCTGCTATACTCTATACTTTGTAAACCTGAGAAGATTCCTCTGATTTTCAGAAAGCAGATACTCTGGAACTGGCTAGAACAGTAGAGACTGGTTTCTCTTACCACATCAAAGAATGTACACTGAAAAGTGAAAAGGGATCAGCACATCTCCTTATTTAGTTTAACACACACAGCAAAGCCAAAGGTTCCACTTCTGACACTCTGGAAGAAACAAGCAGCATCTTGAAGACTCCCCACACAAGACAGCACCAACAAACTGCTAGCAAACCTACATGCACTGTAATTCAGATGAGTAAGCACCAAGTCAGTTAAGGAGTCTGGATAGTTTACATGAATCTACAGTAGTCAGCTACATTTCCCACAACAGCTAATTATGTAAAGGGTTACAATCATTACTTCCTGAAAATCATCATCCGGTAAACCAGCTGCATTTGCTTTTTATTCTCAATACAAGAAATATTGCACCATAAGGGTTCTAATCATATTTTTTGTAACTTCTATTTCATAATAAAAAAACCTTACATCTAGTATATTTTGCGAATGTTTTGGGTTATATGCTAATACATTTCTCTTGCCTGCTTGTCAGCACATCTGCATCTATAATGAGAAGTCTCAGGAGGTTGCAACTGAAACTCAAACAGGATTTTATTGGTCGATAATAGATAAAGTGAATAGGAGTATTCTAATTGATGAATCTCCATGATCACATTTCTAAGCAAATTCTACTGAAATCTTTTCTTGAAAAATAGACAGGAAAGGTGTTTCTTCCCCCTTCTCACCACTCTAATTAAAATCAAGCCTCAGATGCTACGATAAACATAAACACGGATAAAGAATACACACACCTTAGGATGGATTTCATTAAAATGAGATTAACTGCACTGTCCTGTACTGGATAGAGTTTGTAGTAAATGAAACAGGTGATCTTTAACTCATTTCACAGATATGATTATTACCATCTCAAATCATAAAGCATATACTTTCTCCACAACATTTTCTGAGAGCATTTAGTGTTTATTCCCTTCCCTGCCTGCAACACTTACCTCATTAACATGCAGTTAAAGTCAGAATTATTTTATTGTGCCAACCATGAACTAAACCAAGAATTTAATTCTTCTAAAAAAGACAAACTGTACATTATAATGTTTGCATTCACTGACTAGCAGAGAGTAATATGAAATCATGGCCATGCCCATACACAAGCTAATTTTTGGAAACTGAACATCAGATTTTCTTGGAGTTATTTCCAAAGAACTCTTCACTTTCCATAATGAGACTGCATCTCAATCTAAGGATTTATCAAATAGTCATCTCCAGGTAAAATCCAAGTCCAAGCAGTTGTATGATGCCAGACTGGATACTGCATCTTGAAGTTCACAGAGGTATATGCCTGAGAAACAGTAACATGAACAAAGAGGGAAGGAGTTCAAGAGACTTTCCTTGAACAGTTCCTAAGCTCAAGCTAACAGAAAATGGCTTGAGAATACAAACGCTTTGCCTGGACAAGAAGGATTAGTGGGTAGAGTATAAGTAAAAGGTAATACACTATCTTTAACCTACGAGGTGGCTGTAACTGACTTGTGATACACTTCCATGTCTACTAGAAGATAACCTCCACAAGCTGCAAAAAAACAGCAGATTCCAGAGGAAGCGGTGCCTCAGGATTATGGCTCGATTACACAAGATCAAAGTGAATTGTTTGTCTTAGAGCACTCCCACAGGAACAACCCACCACACAAACTGCCAGAACAGCCTGCAGTTGTTTAAGTCTTGGAAACAAAGGAAAAAACTGATAACCAACTCCTTTGGTTTTGGTGCCAGATATAGCCTTGGTAATGTAAAAGACACACAGTGAGCAGTCTTCCTGTGCAGACAACTCTGCCTCTTACCCAAGAGGTGTCCCCATGCTCTCAGCTATGGCCCTCTGTGCTTCATCCCAAGTATCTGCTACTGCTCAGCCCACCAACCTCATCCCCGTTAGTGGTACACCACCAGCAGTGCCAGTCATTGCACCTGTAACCACTGCCTCCAATTTTCAGCTGTTGCTCTCTTCTACATGTACCTATGCATACCCCCCAAATCTCTTGAATCTCAGAGTGTGTCACACAGTGCCTGGCAGACGAAAAGTGGGGAAGGAAAAATCAAAATAATTTCAGGCACAGCAGGCCATTCATGACTCTCAGTTCTCAGACTGACCAACACAGAGCAAGGTCAGCCAGACTTGCCTCAGAGATGGTCAGCACTCATTCACTTGAGCCCAGATAGCTCAGAGCAGAGACAATAGGACAGATCTCTGAAAAGGGCTGAGTCAGTACATGGAAAGATTGGAGAAGCCAGTCACAGAGGAAATGCTGCCATCAAACTAAAACCTGCAGGAAGCAGAGGGGGCAGCACTCAGGGCACAGGAAGCCCTGGTACACATTTAGCCTAATCACTCACACACAAAAACAAACCTCCACACTCCAAAGCCTATTTACTCTGTGAAAGCCAAGCAGTAAGAGTAGATTAAGACTCTAATAGGGATTACTGCAAGTTAAGGTAGCAGTGATTTCCACTAGAGAGACCAGAAAGGTTAGACATGGAATAGCATGACAGGCAGATGTAGCAAGGGCATGAAAAAAAAAAAAGGTAAAGGGAAGAACAAGCACCGCAGCATTGACACCTGCCTGGCTCTATTTGTGCTCTCCCCTACGTCCATCCCTGTCCAAAACAGATTAAACTGCACTGCCAAGTCATGGCCAGTGATTTCTAACAGGCTGTCTAATGGTCAGCAGGGGATTTCTTATCCAGTCTCAACAGCCCTGACCCACTTTTTTCCAGCCCTACCATCCATCACCTCTGACTGACAAGGAGACCAGTTTTCATGAAAAGCAAAAACCTAACCCAAACAAAGTCTGAGGCAGAGAATGGGAAGAAATTCAAATCCCATTCTGCCTTACTGCAGCCACTTCAAAGCTGTAGTTTAATTTTATTAGCAACTAGAACTTCAGTTCATAAAAAAGTTACCAGTAAAAGATAATGGCAGGAAATTCAATGAACCTTAGCATGATTTAGAGCATTGCTCTGCAACAGCAAAACTGCACAGAAAGTACATTTGGAAAGGAAAAAAAAGTGTTCCAGAGAAGTGATCACGAAGAGTTTCTCAACTGCTTCAGAGTAAGAGGCTAGTGAAAACTTTCTTGGAGATTAATAAAAAAGTGCAAGTATACACAAAACATACACCTTAAGTATGCATTATGATTGCCATACTGCCGGAAATAAATGCTGTGCAGACAATCCATTCACTGCTTACTTCTCATGTAAGTTATAGCAATCTAGACTTTATTCATCTTTAAATTCAAGTAAAATAATACATGTAGCTTCACTGTGGTGCTGGGACACACCAGTGGCAGTGTGTGGTCAAACCAGGAAAAATAAAGTGTGCTTTCCTGACTCTTGGTCATATTTCAAAAAGGTATCAAGAAAAGGCACTTTTTTCTTTAATTATACACAAAGACTGAGAAACCAAAACCTCTTAGGTTCCTCAACTGTGACCTCTGGAAAGAAGGGTTTTTGCAGGGCTCCCATATACTCCAAATAATTTGATGCATAGTATTGTATTAAATGAATTTCCTTTTCATTCCAAGAAAGCTGAAGTAAGAAAGTGAGTACTGAACACGTTGGTCAACAAGAAAAAAAGCAAAACACAAACAAACCACCCCAAAACAATACACAAAAAACCCCAAACCCCCGAAATCTGTTTGGTTTTTGACTGAACTATCTAAACCTGCAGATCCTCCTTTCAGGTTCCATCAGTCAACTACAAACTCACTAATATTTACCTGACAACTGAAGTTTGTACTCTGAAAGGAAGGATCAGAGAAGAGAGAGAAAGTGGTGGGATAAAAAGGTAAAGAACTATCCTTCATTATACAACAAGTAACTCCAATTTAAAAATAGCACACAGAACAGTATCTCCATCAGATGAAGTTCTGTGTGTGGTCAAGTTCTTTGACCAGAAAAATTTCTGCTAAACCACACGATAAACTTGAACTTTGGAAACTAGAATATCTTCATCAGATTTTTTTTTTGAGTAAACCTCAAGAATTCTGGCACCATCCAAGGTACCAAATGTTTCATTACAAAGACTTTTTCCAAAATAGCTATCAGTTTACTAAAATGACAACACAATCTGTACTTCAGAACTCAGCATTTTCTCAGAGAGGCTTCTAGTACCGCTTTAACGTAAAGTTGAAATTCAGTTCACAATTCAGAATTTTCATTTTCCGTAAAAATAAATTAGGCAATGTTGTTTCTGGCGGAAAAATAGGAGTATTTTGTTCTGAAGAAGACCATATAGATATTGATCTTAGGGAAGTATCTTCCTTCACAAACTGCTTTTGGGCTTGTATTTCCACTCAGTCATTTCCAACCGAAAAATAAAGGTGGAAAAAGGAACCACCTAAGTAGGTCTTCCCTCAGCCCATTTCAGTTGGAGATGCAGTTGCATAGGAAGGCCAAAAGACTGTTAAACTCCAAAGACTCAAAAGCATACAAAGCATCTCGGTGAATAGACACACACAGATAATTAGTCAGTAAAATGTTTACCTATCCAAAGAACTTTTCTCCTGTGCATGAAAGGCCAGTTACAAGTCTTAAGAAGGTAAACATGCCAGTTTAATGCTTGAATGATCAGAAAGCTATGGAACAGTATATCCCCAATTCTCTGCTACCACAACAGATTTCTTCTTCAGAGGGCTAAATTTCTGATGGGAGCCAGGTGTTCAAGATCTCACAAGCACATCCTTTGCCATACTCAACACACCCACAAGACATCAGAGAATGCTCTAGTATTTCCTCACTGCTGTGGACTGCTCAGTAACTTTATCAATACTATCAGCAGTACCAAGGAGCAGCTGGTCCTCAGAATACAAAAGATAGGATAATAGGCTACTACAGTCAACTGAGCTTCCAGTTAAGGAATGCTGTATATAAATCTAAGTAGGGTCATGCGGCAGAAAGTTAATATTTGACTCCTAACTATACCACCAGTCTGTTGCTCATCTAAAAAGTATTTGTCCACTTTCTAGCTTGAGTTATATCTCCCACTCTGCAAGGTTGGTAAAACTGCCTCTAATGAGGGCCTATAAAATTATTACATCCTCCAGAAAAAAAAGAGATACAACTGGTACTCTGGATGATGAGGGATATTTTATTAATTATTTTACTCTCCAGGCACCTTTATGTGTACAAAGTGAGGTACCTATGCCATCACAATATTCTTATATCCCATAAAACAATGGGTATAGGTTTTCAGCCAGACAGATCTAACCCCAGTATTAGGACATCTCTAAGAAATATCCACCTTTCTCTATGATGTGCAAGGAAGTGAACACGATTACCTTACTGATACAATCGGGATAGTTCTTGATAGAAGTTAGACTGAAGAACAGGGAATGGTGTAAAAAAAATGCAATAAAATGTTCTGCCCAGCATGTCAGAAGTACCTTGTCCACTTCAGTTTGATGAACAGGTTAACATCTGCAGGCTTACTACTGTTCCTGTATGACCTTCACTAAAGCAACAGCCTATCTAGTGATATGGCTAGTAGTCCAAGGAAAAGATGTCTGTTTACACGATCCAGGAACCAGGCAGAACAATTAACATCTGTTACTGCTTCCTGTTTGAGGAGTTAAGAGCAGAAAAGCTATGTGAAGAATGGCAGTGTTAAATCCTCACTTCCAAATATGGCACCATATACATACCCTACAGGCCATGTACATTACAGACTACTCTTCCTTCAGGATCAATACTCAAATGTCTTACGGTAGGATTTACAAATGCACAAGTGTCACAGTTTCTGAACTGCTAACGCTGATGTTCAGCAAGCTGGGCTTAGTGCAATCTCATAACAAGGTAAGAGATATATGTAGTGCCCACGCCTGTCCAGAGAATCTCAGATGGCCAGTCTGCTGCCCAACTGTCCACATCCTCAGGCAACCAAACACATCAGCAGTGAGAAATCAGCTAGCCACTGCAAGCACCAGAAATAATAAGCAGCAAGAGCGGTTTGGCCACACCCTTTCTCCTATCCTAACATACGGAATTCCAAGTGCTGTATAGGGACCTGACTCTCTTGCACTTACACTCCCTTAAAGTCATCTTGCTGGCTAATTAGGACTGATTCCTTAGCCCTTCAACCTTTCAATATCAAAAAGATTTTGAAGTTATCACACAGTGGTATCACTGAGCTGGTGTCAAGCAGAACTGTCTTAAGAGAGCCAGTTCATGCCACCTGAAATGTAACTGTAATGATGCCAGTTAAAGAAAAATCATCTCTGGCTACAATTCCTAGCCCAGCATACTTTTTTCAAACAGCTGCTAATCAACAATTCAGGTGAGACAGCTGGGACCAGACTGAACACACCCCAGACAACCAAAGGAGAAAAGCAAGTTAAAATTTCTACTAAGCTACACTTAAAAATGCCACCTCCCTCTACAATTATGATGGGAGACCATGACATCAACAGAGAGCCAAGTTATCAAAGGTACTTTATACCTTAACCTTTGGTGTCTTTTGAAACGATCTGATATATGTAGCTGAAGGGCATGGCATTTTTTCATTATTCAAAAGAAAAGAATGGCTTATATAGCAACTGGCTGCAGAAAATTAATGCTGACCCTGTAAGTTAGGGGGCAAAGAACAGCCTGCACACTCTGCAGTGACCTTAAGATCTCGAACATTTTTTCTGCTCAGTGATCACGACAAATCTACACCATCTCCACACAGAGGCAAAAGCACCAGTCCTCGCAGGGCTCAGTGACACTGAACCCACCAGGTATGGGAGAGCTGTCTCGGCCCTGCCCATGTCAGACACACACTTAAAGTGTCACCTGAAGACCCCTCACTGTCCACTTGTCTGGTAGGTGTTTTATTTTAAGCCTATATCCTTTCCTGAACTCAAAAACACTTTCATTAGGTATTTTTCACAAAAAGTTAAGGATAGGGAAAAAAATGCAAAGACTACATTTTTCCTTTTAAAAGCAAAAAAAACACAAAAAACCTCTCAAGAATTGTCTTGAAAAATTGATCTCTCAGGATCAAGTAAGAGATAAAAATATTGTGCAATTACACAGAGTCAGTAAATCTTTGAACAGCTGTGGAGTGGTCCCTCCCACCCCGTTTCAGAAGGTCTCCCGCCCTTGCCGGCAAGGGGCAGGAAGGCTGCTCCTGAAGCCCACGGACCTTTATGAGGCCACGCTCCATCTCTGCACATCGCACACCGTGGCCAAAATCAAGGACGGCACACCCTACCCATGTGACGAGCACGCCCATATAATTTCAATAAACAGAGTTCAGGTGTCGCACAGCTTTTTAAACACTGCATTTCGGGTTTGCATCCATTTTCGGATTTATTGTCATTTGTGTATTGTGCAATATTTTCCTCCAGAGAACGCAGAAGAAAAGGATGCACACCAAGAGTCCCACACCCCACAGCCCATGTCGCTACTTTCCCAGTCTGTTTCACCCAAGACACCGTCTGACAGAAAACGCTGGGCGAGGCAACTCGGGGGTCTGGAAGCGCCGGTAGCTCAAGCCAGGATGTACCGGCGCTGTCCTTGGCACAATAGTTGGCTGCAATACAGCCGGGAGATGCGAGGCTGAAATACTTCCTGGGATGGCTGAATGGGCTCATTCAATAATCAAGGATAATTCTTTATTAGCCATCTTCTACGGTCCAGCACAGAATCTACAGCCCTGAGGGGAGGGTGGGGAACACCAACCCAGCGCCTCGAGAAAGGGGTATGGCTTACTATTGTCTCTCGTTCCAGTAACTGCCTTTTTTTTTTTCTCTCCCCCACTCTTCACCCCACCCCCTTGTTACCGAAGTCGGTGGAGGAAGGGAAGGTGCTCGGCCGGGGCTCCAGCGGAGAAGCTGCCGCCCGGCCGCGGCCCCCGCCGGCCCCTCGCACCCACCGGCGCCTCTCGGAGCCCGGGGAGGGGGGAGGCAGCGCCCGCCGCCCGCTCTCCGCTTCCTTCCGCCCCAAAGTTGGGGCAACTGGGACCGGGCGGCCGCGGAGGCTGGGCTGGCAGCCGGGACGAGGGGCCCGGCAGGACGCCCGGCCCCCGCGGGGGNGGCGGAGCAGCTGCAGCGGGGCACCCGCTTCCACTAGGCGAGGGCGGGAGCCCGGCGGCTGCGCCCCACCATTGTTATCTCTCCTCACGCGCCCCGGAGAAGGGAAGGGAAGCAGGGAGAGCGACAGGCGGGAGGCGGCCGCTCTCGGTCCGTACGCCAGAGGCACTAGTTACTGCTGCCACCGCGCTCGTCTGCGTGGGAACTCGAGGCCGGCGCCCCGCCGCGCCTAACGCCGGGCGGCTGCTCCGCGGCGCATGTCCCACCCTCGCAGACCGAGCAGCCGCCGGCTCGAAGCGGCTCCCCTGCCGCGCCCTGGAGAGGTGTCTCCGGGAATAAACTTCTCCCCGCCCTCCCGCGGCTGTCTCCTCCCTTCCTGCCTACCCGCCTCCGCTTCTCGCACGCCTTGTCCTCCCGCTCCGCCTCCTCCCCGCTGCCCCTCCCGGTTGCAGCCGCAGACCGCCGCTGGCCGACTCGGGGGCAACAAGGCCCCCCTGACCCGGGCGGCCGCGGGAGGCCCGGCTGGCCTGGGGGGCTTGGGCGGCAGGAGGGAGATCCCACCCTCGTCGAGCATATGGTGGCCGGGTCTCGTCAGGGGGCTGGGGTGTAAGGCCGCGGAACGGTGATAGAAGGCCTTTGATCCGGCGTAGAAAGTTAAGTCCCGTGGTGCCGTCAGCCGCACGCGTAGGGGAGAAGCCGGAGGGGACGTGTGTCCTTTGGGGACCTCGTGTTCTTCCCCAGTGTCTCCGGGGCCAGGGCACAGCTGTGCAGAACGCGGCCAGGACCCAGTGGGACCAGGGTATGGCAGCACCAAGGGGAGAGCTGCCCCCTCGTCACAGCAGGTCCTGCTTCCACAGTCCTTGCCCACGTGGTGCTCCCCTTCGCACGCAGCTTGTTCTCGAGGGCAGGAGTGCCGGCATGCCTATGTGTAGAACACTTCCCACAGCCCCTAGGGAAAACAAGATGAGAGGCCACCCAAAATGCTTCCTTCTCTTGTGAAATCTTGTGCATGGCACGCATCAGGGCTGGCCCTGACAGTCACTCTCAATGCCAGCATATGAGGATGGACTCTAGCCCAGCAAGTGATGGTATGCAGCCTTCCCCACAAAGCTGGATCTGTGAAAAAAGACGAAGGTGGTCCAGAAGGGCAGGAATAGCTGAAAATGAGAGCATGGGCTGCGTTGCCTAAAGGTATATATGACCCAGGCACGTCCTTGCTCCTGAGTCCCTCCAGCAGCAGTGGGGGCAGCCTCCTTCTCTGCCTGCGGTGCTGGAACCTGGCTCAACCCTTGGAAGCTGACGAGGATGAGAACTGGCTGCCATCTCTGCAGGTGCAGCTGATGTCATGTTTGCCAGGAGTCAAGCACAGGGCAGTAGCCACACTTGTCCAAGGTCCCTGGCTCTAAGCTTGGGAATCACCTGCAAAAGGGATCAAGTGTGATTCAGGTTGCACAACCACATTTGCTTTTTTCCCTGGCTGCCCTGAAGTTCTGCCTTTGCCAGAGCAGAGTAATAAAAAAAAAATAATCGAAAAATCAGACTGATGGACACTGCTGCCTTGTGATGGGCAAAGAATGTGGCTGTCATTCATCGGTCAAAGCCGAAACCAAACCCCAAGGCCACAGCTGCAGACTTACGGCTGCAGGGAAGTCAGCTCTGTAAGCATTAAAAGCAGCCAGGAGACTTTCTGGAGGCACAAAGGGCTCCACTGATGTCAAGTGTGTCCAGAAGCAATTTGCACACTATTCACAAGGAGTTTCCAAAGGTAGCTGCTGTATGATTTGTGTGGTGAAAGTGCTCAGAGATCCTATCCTGGACTACTAGCACTGCCTGGAGCTGACTCTTCAAGATAAACGAGTGACTGGTGGGATCATCTACTGCTGGGAAAGTTCAAGCTGGCTATGCAGTATTTTGGCTGGATTTGAGTTGGAATGCTATGGTGACCTGGCACTCAGAAGGCAATGGCACAATTAACTATACTCATGCAGCCATTCTTGCTTATAAACATGTTGCTTTGGTGTTACAGTCACTCACTTGCACACCTCTGCATTTCAGCAGTAAGTGTACTGCTGTCCTTTGCAGTTTGTTTTTCAGTTTCATTAGGTACCATGTTCTCCCTGCTACAGGATCAGAGTAACAGGGTTACTGTTCGTCTTTCCCTCTTCATGTGTTGTTCTCTGTAATTTTATTACATTTCTTCCTCTTGTCCTCCCATCACATTCTTCTTCCAGCACTGATCCCAATTCAGATCACCTAAAGCAATCTAGTACAGGAGGTTATTGTCTGAAACCAATTTAACTCCAAGTTGGATGGTCAAATTACATCCCTTGAATAGGAAGCCTGGCCATAAAAGAGCAGTCATCTCTGTATTCCTAACCACTCTGATTTTCATCCCAACCTTTGATGCCAACATCTTGCCTCTTGGCTGTTCCAGTCCATCTGTTTGGCTGGGAACTGGCGGATTTGCAAGACAGTGGGCCGTGTTCCCAGGACGCGGGACACTAGCTGGAGATTGGCTGTAAGTCTTGCCTGGCTTTTCAGAGCACAGTGTTTTTGCAAACAGTGAGGTCAGGGAGCAGTAGTCAAGTCCCCTTGTGCCCTGCATGAGGCTGTGCAGGCTGGTACCCATGGCCAGGCCAGTCCCTTTCTCCCTTGCTCAGGACCTGGGCATACAAACCATGCCCAAGATGTGGCTGGAGGTGTAGACTTCCCTCCTCCTCTTGGGGGCTGAAGGACATGGTCCGCTCTTGTCACTGAGCCTATGCTGGGAAAGACTGCCCAGGAGAAGGGTGCAGAGGGAGGCTGAAGAGCCATGTCTACACCATCCCTTCCCTCCGCATTAGATCCTGCAGCCAGAGGATGGGCCTGGCTCCGCAGAGCCAAACCAGAGAACTGCAGATGGAGCAGTTCTCTTACTCTGAAAATGCAATTGCCTGTGAAGATGCAGAAACCATCTTTTGGCTTTGGAGATTGATATCCCTGCATTCAGCTGCTTGGCTCAGGGATGTGTGTCTATAGCAGGACCACTGAGCAGTTACCCAGCAGGCTTGTGTGTGCCAGGCTCAAAGCTTCACAGATTCTAGATCCCTGAATTAGGGTTGGACTCCAGGATGACCAGGATTGAGCTGGCTGAGAAATCTAATTCCAACCCCCTGTCCCTGTCCTCCCCCTCATTCCCTCCTCCCCACTCCCCATCCTTCTTTAGGGATTGGCAAAGGATTGTGCATTATTACATGGGTGTAATCTTCTTTTGAGATGTTCATGGCAGCTCAAGTCTCCAGACTCAATTCCACACTGATTTACACAGCCTGCAATCCCATTTTGAGGATGGTGATTGCAGAGGAACAGGCCCTGCCTGGGCTCTGCGATGCCATGTTTGATGTGACTTACAGGACACAGAAGATTATTGTAGAAATGCTTGTCATTTGAGACTTGTTCCCAAAGAGATGCCCACAGAGTTCCCATCAATACTGAGATCAGTGAGTGCTAGAGCTGTGAAACAGTCTAGTTATGTGAACCCCTCTACACCTGAGGATGATGCTTGAGAAGTCATGTTTATCCAGTGTTTTTCTGTGAACTCTAACTTATTTCCTGTAGAGCATATCCAGGTTTTGGCATGGAGGATGCTATAGATATTTAAAAAGTATTAGGTTAAAGCTGATCGAGAACACATGTTCTCGCAAGAGGCAAAGTTATATCAATAATGCAGCACAGTACTGTTGCAGTACAATACTGGTGCAGGGTTTGTGGACTGTACCTCAGTGTATGGAGTTAGATAATCAACTCTATCAGGGAATTGGAAAACCTGAATTATGTATGATAGAACAGAGATGTATTTATACAGAGAGCAGTTTCTGCAATACTTTATACACTTAGTGCAAAAAGGGAATAAAGTGGGCATGCCTGCTTGATAACCTCACTATTGCTTTTCATTTACACAACCTGATGAGCTGTGCCATATTTGCTTTCTTGTGCTGCTAATAAAAATAGTCTGTATAACTGGTTGCTGGAATATCACTCAGCTGTGAGCACATAATGAAACACGTTAACCCCCTTAAACAATAAAGCCCTACAGTAATTTTCTTTAGTCTGAAAAGAAGACAGAAATAATTAGTCTTGATTTATAATTACAGTCAATCGGTCATTTTAAAATTGGACAGTAAGTCTCTAAGTGAAAGACCAAGATTTAATTGAAACAGTGAAACATTTGATTGTTGCTGAAAAATCAGTAAGAACTACCATTCAAAGATCTTGTTAAAATGTTTGTCACTGATAAGTTGCACATTTCTATAGAATCAAATCTATTTACTTTGGAATGAGATTATTGTAGCAAATACATTTGTTTATCTAAGATGTAAAACCAGCAAGGCTTTTTTTCTCTTCCCTACCCCCAATCAGTGCAGCACTTAATGTTGTTTCGTGCTTATAAACTCAGGAAACATGGAAATGAAATCTGGGCTTATAGGGTTTGTCACAGGCTGCAGAAGGGCCATGACTTCACCCTGGCTGACCTGAGAATGAGTGGCTCTAAAGCATTCAGCTGGACCTTCACAGCAATGAAATGAGGATTATAAGCTGCCCAAACTTCAGCAGTTCAGGAGAGATGTTTCCCTCACCTGTTACTCACCTTTCATTTCCAGGAATAATACTCTGACCACTGGCACACGTGTATTGATTGTAAGGGCATGTGAACACAACTTCTTCCAGAAGCAGAGTAAAGGAAGAGAAGACATTCTTATTTCACCATACTCTACAGGTAGAGTATGTAGAACTGATAACATGCTTTAAACTTATGCTATACCAGGGTCCATGACCGTTTTCAAGCCCCAGGCTTTACAATGTACCCCCTCGGGTTATTTGTTTTTGTTTGTTTGTTTAGGTGAGTTTCCTTTGGACATAATTATCTGAGTGTCCATTTTGTAAGCTTCACACGCCTTAATTTAGGCAGCTGAAGTCATACGCCAAATCCAGTACAAGAGAGGTGTGGAACTCCTGGATTGAGTCCAGTGGAGGGCTACAAAGATGATTAGGGGACTGGAGCATCTCTCTTATGAAGAAAGGCTAAGAGAGTTGGGCCTGTTCAGCCTCGAGAAGAAATCAGTGAGAGGAGACCTGATACATGTCTGTAAGTATCTGAAGGGAGGGCCGAGAGGATGGAGCCAGGCTCTTCTTGATGGTGCCAAGCAATGGGATAAGAGGCAATGGGCAGAAACTGATGCATGGGAAGTTCCACCTGAGTATGAGGAAGAACTTCTTGTGAGGGTGACTGAGCTATGGAACAGGTTGCNCCCCGCGGGAGCGCCCGCCGGCACCGGAGGCGGCGAGACGGGAAGCGGCGATCAGAGTAACCCCGGCGCGGGCACCATCGCCTCGCGGCACCGCCGCCGCCAGCAACGCGGTCCGCGGCCCGGGGCCGCCGCAGGGCGGGGCGGCGGAGCAGCTGCAGCGGGGCACCCGCTTCCACTAGGCGAGGGCGGGAGCCCGGCGGCTGCGCCCCACCATTGTTATCTCTCCTCACGCGCCCCGGAGAAGGGAAGGGAAGCAGGGAGAGCGACAGGCGGGAGGCGGCCGCTCTCGGTCCGTACGCCAGAGGCACTAGTTACTGCTGCCACCGCGCTCGTCTGCGTGGGAACTCGAGGCCGGCGCCCCGCCGCGCCTAACGCCGGGCGGCTGCTCCGCGGCGCATGTCCCACCCTCGCAGACCGAGCAGCCGCCGGCTCGAAGCGGCTCCCCTGCCGCGCCCTGGAGAGGTGTCTCCGGGAATAAACTTCTCCCCGCCCTCCCGCGGCTGTCTCCTCCCTTCCTGCCTACCCGCCTCCGCTTCTCGCACGCCTTGTCCTCCCGCTCCGCCTCCTCCCCGCTGCCCCTCCCGGTTGCAGCCGCAGACCGCCGCTGGCCGACTCGGGGGCAACAAGGCCCCCCTGACCCGGGCGGCCGCGGGAGGCCCGGCTGGCCTGGGGGGCTTGGGCGGCAGGAGGGAGATCCCACCCTCGTCGAGCATATGGTGGCCGGGTCTCGTCAGGGGGCTGGGGTGTAAGGCCGCGGAACGGTGATAGAAGGCCTTTGATCCGGCGTAGAAAGTTAAGTCCCGTGGTGCCGTCAGCCGCACGGGTAGGGGAGAAGCCGGAGGGGACGTGTGTCCTTTGGGGACCTCGTGTTCTTCCCCAGTGTCTCCGGGGCCAGGGCACAGCTGTGCAGAACGCGGCCAGGACCCAGTGGGACCAGGGTATGGCAGCACCAAGGGGAGAGCTGCCCCCTCGTCACAGCAGGTCCTGCTTCCACAGTCCTTGCCCACGTGGTGCTCCCCTTCGCACGCAGCTTGTTCTCGAGGGCAGGAGTGCCGGCATGCCTATGTGTAGAACACTTCCCACAGCCCCTAGGGAAAACAAGATGAGAGGCCACCCAAAATGCTTCCTTCTCTTGTGAAATCTTGTGCATGGCACGCATCAGGGCTGGCCCTGACAGTCACTCTCAATGCCAGCATATGAGGATGGACTCTAGCCCAGCAAGTGATGGTATGCAGCCTTCCCCACAAAGCTGGATCTGTGAAAAAAGACGAAGGTGGTCCAGAAGGGCAGGAATAGCTGAAAATGAGAGCATGGGCTGCGTTGCCTAAAGGTATATATGACCCAGGCACGTCCTTGCTCCTGAGTCCCTCCAGCAGCAGTGGGGGCAGCCTCCTTCTCTGCCTGCGGTGCTGGAACCTGGCTCAACCCTTGGAAGCTGACGAGGATGAGAACTGGCTGCCATCTCTGCAGGTGCAGCTGATGTCATGTTTGCCAGGAGTCAAGCACAGGGCAGTAGCCACACTTGTCCAAGGTCCCTGGCTCTAAGCTTGGGAATCACCTGCAAAAGGGATCAAGTGTGATTCAGGTTGCACAACCACATTTGCTTTTTTCCCTGGCTGCCCTGAAGTTCTGCCTTTGCCAGAGCAGAGTAATAAAAAAAAAATAATCGAAAAATCAGACTGATGGACACTGCTGCCTTGTGATGGGCAAAGAATGTGGCTGTCATTCATCGGTCAAAGCCGAAACCAAACCCCAAGGCCACAGCTGCAGACTTACGGCTGCAGGGAAGTCAGCTCTGTAAGCATTAAAAGCAGCCAGGAGACTTTCTGGAGGCACAAAGGGCTCCACTGATGTCAAGTGTGTCCAGAAGCAATTTGCACACTATTCACAAAGAGTTTCCAAAGGTAGCTGCTGTATGATTTGTGTGGTGAAAGTGCTCAGAGATCCTATCCTGGACTACTAGCACTGCCTGGAGCTGACTCTTCAAGATAAACGAGTGACTGGTGGGATCATCTACTGCTGGGAAAGTTCAAGCTGGCTATGCAGTATTTTGGCTGGATTTGAGTTGGAATGCTATGGTGACCTGGCACTCAGAAGGCAATGGCACAATTAACTATACTCATGCAGCCATTCTTGCTTATAAACATGTTGCTTTGGTGTTACAGTCACTCACTTGCACACCTCTGCATTTCAGCAGTAAGTGTACTGCTGTCCTTTGCAGTTTGTTTTTCAGTTTCATTAGGTACCATGTTCTCCCTGCTACAGGATCAGAGTAACAGGGTTACTGTTCGTCTTTCCCTCTTCATGTGTTGTTCTCTGTAATTTTACTACATTTCTTCCTCTTGTCCTCCCATCACATTCTTCTTCCAGCACTGATCCCAATTCAGATCACCTAAAGCAATCTAGTACAGGAGGTTATTGTCTGAAACCAATTTAACTCCAAGTTGGATGGTCAAATTACATCCCTTGAATAGGAAGCCTGGCCATAAAAGAGCAGTCATCTCTGTATTCCTAACCACTCTGATTTTCATCCCAACCTTTGATGCCAACATCTTGCCTCTTGGCTGTTCCAGTCCATCTGTTTGGCTGGGAACTGGCGGATTTGCAAGACAGTGGGCCGTGTTCCCGGGACGCGGGACACTAGCTGGAGATTGGCTGTAAGTCTTGCCTGGCTTTTCAGAGCACAGTGTTTTTGCAAACAGTGAGGTCAGGGAACAGTAGTCAAGTCCCCTTGTGCCCTGCATGAGGCTGTGCAGGCTGGTACCCATGGCCAGGCCAGTCCCTTTCTCCCTTGCTCAGGACCTGGGCATACAAACCATGCCCAAGATGTGGCTGGAGGTGTAGACTTCCCTCCTCCTCTTGGGGGCTGAAGGACATGGTCCGCTCTTGTCACTGAGCCTATGCTGGGAAAGACTGCCCAGGAGAAGGGTGCAGAGGGAGGCTGAAGAGCCATGTCTACACCATCCCTTCCCTCCGCATTAGATCCTGCAGCCAGAGGATGGGCCTGGCTCTGCAGAGCCAAACCACAGAACTGCAGATGGAGCAGTTCTCTTACTCTGAAAATGCAATTGCCTGTGAAGATGCAGAAACCATCTTTTGGCTTTGGAGATTGATATCCCTGCATTCAGCTGCTTGGCTCAGGGATGTGTGTCTATAGCAGGACCACTGAGCAGTTACCCAGCAGGCTTGTGTGTGCCAGGCTCAAAGCTTCACAGATTCTAGATCCCTGAATTAGGGTTGGACTCCAGGATGACCAGGATTGAGCTGGCTGAGAAATCTAATTCCAACCCCCTGTCCCTGTCCTCCCCCTCATTCCCTCCTCCCCACTCCCCATCCTTCTTTAGGGATTGGCAAAGGATTGTGCATTATTACATGGGTGTAATCTTCTTTTGAGATGTTCATGGCAGCTCAAGTCTCCAGACTCAATTCCACACTGATTTACACAGCCTGCAATCCCATTTTGAGGATGGTGATTGCAGAGGAACAGGCCCTGCCTGGGCTCTGCGATGCCATGTTTGATGTGACTTACAGGACACAGAAGATTATTGTAGAAATGCTTGTCATTTGAGACTTGTTCCCAAAGAGATGCCCACAGAGTTCCCATCAATACTGAGATCAGTGAGTGCTAGAGCTGTGAAACAGTCTAGTTATGTGAACCCCTCTACACCTGAGGATGATGCTTGAGAAGTCATGTTTATCCAGTGTTTTTCTGTGAACTCTAACTTATTTCCTGTAGAGCATATCCAGGTTTTGGCATGGAGGATGCTATAGATATTTAAAAAGTATTAGGTTAAAGCTGATCGAGAACACATGTTCTCGCAAGAGGCGAAGTTATATCAATAATGCAGCACAGTACTGTTGCAGTACAATACTGGTGCAGGGTTTGTGGACTGTACCTCAGTGTATGGAGTTAGATAATCAACTCTATCAGGGAATTGGAAAACCTGAATTATGTATGATAGAACAGAGATGTATTTATACAGAGAGCAGTTTCTGCAATACTTTATACACTTAGTGCAAAAAGGGAATAAAGTGGGCATGCCTGCTTGATAACCTCACTATTGCTTTTCATTTACACAACCTGATGAGCTGTGCCATATTTGCTTTCTTGTGCTGCTAATAAAAATAGTCTGTATAACTGGTTGCTGGAATATCACTCAGCTGTGAGCACATAATGAAACACGTTAACCCCCTTAAACAATAAAGCCCTACAGTAATTTTCTTTAGTCTGAAAAGAAGACAGAAATAATTAGTCTTGATTTATAATTACAGTCAATCGGTCATTTTAAAATTGGACAGTAAGTCTCTAAGTGAAAGACCAAGATTTAATTGAAACAGTGAAACATTTGATTGTTGCTGAAAAATCAGTAAGAACTACCATTCAAAGATCTTGTTAAAATGTTTGTCACTGATAAGTTGCACATTTCTATAGAATCAAATCTATTTACTTTGGAATGAGATTATTGTAGCAAATACATTTGTTTATCTAAGATGTAAAACCAGCAAGGATTTTTTTCTCTTCCCTACCCCCAATCAGTGCAGCACTTAATGTTGTTTCGTGCTTATAAACTCAGGAAACATGGAAATGAAATCTGGGCTTATAGGGTTTGTCACAGGCTGCAGAAGGGCCATGACTTCACCCTGGCTGACCTGAGAATGAGTGGCTCTAAAGCATTCAGCTGGACCTTCACAGCAATGAAATGAGGATTATAAGCTGCCCAAACTTCAGCAGTTCAGGAGAGATGTTTCCCTCACCTGTTACTCACCTTTCATTTCCAGGAATAATACTCTGACCACTGGCACACGTGTATTGATTGTAAGGGCATGTGAACACAACTTCTTCCAGAAGCAGAGTAAAGGAAGAGAAGACATTCTTATTTCACCATACTCTACAGGTAGAGTATGTAGAACTGATAACATGCTTTAAACTTATGCTATACCAGGGTCCATGACCGTTTTCAAGCCCCAGGCTTTACAATGTACCCCCTCGGGTTATTTGTTTTTGTTTGTTTGTTTAGGTGAGTTTCCTTTGGACATAATTATCTGAGTGTCCATTTTGTAAGCTTCACACGCCTTAATTTAGGCAGCTGAAGTCATACGCCAAATCCAGTACAAGAGAGGTGTGGAACTCCTGGATTGAGTCCAGTGGAGGGCTACAAAGATGATTAGGGGACTGGAGCATCTCTCTTATGAAGAAAGGCTAAGAGAGTTGGGCCTGTTCAGCCTCGAGAAGAAATCAGTGAGAGGAGACCTGATACATGTCTGTAAGTATCTGAAGGGAGGGCCGAGAGGATGGAGCCAGGCTCTTCTTGATGGTGCCAAGCAATGGGATAAGAGGCAATGGGCAGAAACTGATGCATGGGAAGTTCCACCTGAGTATGAGGAAGAACTTCTTGTGAGGGTGACTGAGCTATGGAACAGGTTGCCCAGAGAGGTTGTGAATTCTCCTTTTCTGGAGATACTCAGAAGCTGTCTGGACACAATCCTCAGTAACATGTTGTAGAGGACCCTCCTTGAACACAGAGGTAGGACTAAATGCTCTCCAGTGGTCTCTTTCAACCTTACCCATCCTGCAATTCTGTGATTTAACCAAGTCATTTAACGTCCTTCAAGTCAATCGAGAGGTGGGCATCTGAAATTCACTTATTTCAGGTGCTTCATTACAAATGGATTTTGTTCCCGTTTTCCTTACTATCGTAACCAGGGGTCATATAAAACAGGAATGATATCCTCTTCATAAAACCTGAATGTAATATGCTGAATGTTAACAACAATCTATTAGGAATATTTATAGTCCTTTGCATCTGAATAAAATGCACAGCTAAGGGTATGCAGACTGCATTTGTTCATTTAGTAATTGCAGTCACATAGGAAAATAATCCTGTTGGCCTGTGATCTGAAGGAGGATTCAGGAAAACAACCATTAGGTAACCTTTTCTGTATATGTGCATGCATGCATGCGTGTATACAGCCAATTTGCCATGTTCACAGAACATTCACAGAATATTCTGAGTTGGAAGGAACCAATAAGGATCATTGAAGTCCAGTTCTTAAGTGACTGGCCCGTACAGGGATTGAACTCTCAACATTAGTGTCATTAGCACCATGCTCTGAACAACTGAGCTGATCTCGGGGCTCAAATGCGTGCAATAGCTCTCTCAGAATGAAATACATGTGAATCCAGTGGAGAATTGTTTGCATCATAGAAAAAAAAAAAGTCTTCAAGTGAAATCACTGACTTGAAATGCTAACAGATCCTTCTGACTCAGTAAGGTAAGATTTCAGCCCTGAAGGACTGAAAGAGTCTGAGACAGGAACAAGAATTGTATTTTTTCTAAAGCAAAATGAAAAGCACCAAACCCAAACCTCCCCCTATTAATTTCAGTGCTATTTTGTTTGAAGAAACTAAAGAGACTTAAAGCGATAATTGGTATGTCAATATTTAGTCCTATGACTTTACTGTTGTGAGTGCATTTTAATGTTTCCTTGTTAATTTTCTCATTTTGAACAGTACTAATAGGACTAATGACATAACTAATATATAGAAAGTGATGAGGCTACTTTATGCCTTCTACTGTTGTTAAGAATATTATAATTTTTTTATGTGATATTGCTATTCACTTTCCAATTAGTAATTACAAGGTGGAATGAATTCTGAGTAATAACTTTCTCACTTAATGAGAAGAGACCGAGGCAATCTTGCCATTTTGAAAGAGAAGAAATATAGAAGTAATTGCATCCTCACTGCAGGGTTTGTGTTCTCTGTGGGGCTACTTTTGTTCTGTTGGTAGCCTTTGAGACTCTGGTATTCTGCTTCCAAACATAATGAGCTGAAAGCCTAATTTGTAAGCTTTGCACACCTAAATTTAGGACACAGCACGTGCCTTACACCTGCCAGCTTACTTGCACTAGCATTATTCTGAATCTTTATCTTACTTCTTAAATTTAAGAGCTGTATTGTCCAGAGAAGCATTAAGATTGGTTTTGGTTTGGCTTTTCTTTTCAATCCTGGTGTGTTTTGAAAGAATGCTTCCAAGTGAGCCTAAGGGGCCATGCTAGTGGTATTTAAAGTCTTTGATGAGCAGATAATTGCAACTCTGATAAACAGCTTTTGGTTTTAAGTTTTCCACTTGCATTGTTTGTGTTTGTTCCATCCGTTCTCATCTAAACCCAAAATACTTCTGCTACTTCATTACTCCTGACCTTCTCATATTAATGGTTCTGAATGGTGAACATTAGAGGTTGGTTTAAGTCTAAAAAGAGAAATTGCTTAAAGCAGCATCAGATAATTAAGAACACATTTGTAAAAATCAGTCCAATGAACTTCATCATGCTGCTGTTATCTGATTTTAATTGGAAAGCTTCTATGAATAAGGCTGCTAGTTTGCACCCTTAGGACTTTATGGGAGCTCCTGGTCTTGCCTTGTGTGGCCTTCATGGACCATCCAGATTTCCCACCCAGGAATGGTCAGTTTTCTAGGGTGCTTTCAGTCTGTGCAAGGAGTTTAAAGGTTGTGAATCACCCTCATTTATCTCAAAAGGGAATTAATTTTGAAGCCCAGCAATGACACTGCAAATGTCAGTCTTGTTCTTTTTCTCAGAAGCATCCAGCTAGTTTGCTTATTCATTAATGTCGCTAGAGGGTTTGGAACAGCTGCAGCCTATTGGCTAAAAAGTGCCTGGGTATTAATGGCCTACCCAGCATGCTGCCATTTTTCTGATTCTGTCACTTGGTCTACCCTCTGGCTGATCCCTTGCTAGAGAGAAAAGCATGTGTGGAGAGGAGCAAAAGTGGAAAAAGAGAGGCTATTTCTGCAGCATCTTTTGATTATTGATAGCAGCATGATGCTACTTTCCTGAGTTCTTTTTTGCCCTCTGCTACTTGTGCCTTCACAGTTGCAAAAAGACAAACCAGACTCATGCAGGAGGGGCATCAGACAGCTAAAGATGGTAATATCTGGGCAAATAGAGGTAGGAAGGGATACAGGCACCAAGGTGGGCCTGGGGAAGCCCAGTATTTCTACATTTTGCTTAATACCTGTTTAACTTCACTCAAAATTCCAGCTGCTAGCATGGCCCAAGAGCACTCCAGGGTGAGCTGGGTGGTATCAGCTGGAATGGTTTCAGGCTTTAGAAGGAATTGAATCCAGATCTACTCCTTGGGCTGCTGTCCCCCTGTGTTGAAAGGCATCATGATGTCCTCCTTCCACTGGACTTTAATAGACAAGGATTAACATGGAAGCTGTTCTTTTAAAGATGTGATACTAGTGTGGCTCTGTACCAGGAAGCCAGTCCTTGCTGCAATTTCCCTCTCTGGGTGAATCTTGAGGTGCCAGTAACTCCTCAGGCAATGCCCAAGTCCCAGCTGCAGAGGCATGGAGACGCTGGGAGCTGGGAGGCAGAAAATGCTGTGGGTACCCGTGTCCATTGTTAGACACAGCTTTCTGTCATATCCTCAGGTTGCAGCAGACCCTCTCTACACACATGGGCTCCTGGCTGTCATTGACAAGAGGTACACATGGTAGTTCAAAGGTAAAATACAATGGTCTCAGCCTCACAACTGTGGCTTCAAAGCAAAGTTATTAAAGTTTTGTTCCAGTGCCCAAGAAGATGTGTCCTGCATGGAAGAAAATCAGTAAGGAGTTCAAAAGCAATTTTTCCTTTGATTTTTGGCATATGATTGAATGTTTCTTAGTCAGAGGTTAGTTTTCCTATTTCCGTTCAGCAGCCTAATATCACAATAACTAGCCATGCAAATATCACAAACTACACACAAATGCTTGTCTCCAAATGAATAATTATTTTTATAGAGTCTGTTTCTCAGTTACACACATATAATCAGAAGCTTTCTGTTAACACCCACTGCTTCAAAAATTAATTTTAACCAAAGGCAATATCTGTTGAAGATGATTCATAGTTTTCAAAAGTGCATAAGACAAAATATGTGTAGAAAATCCTTCCTGGGGGGCTTCAGGGCAGTTTCCATCCGAGGCTGTTGATGTATTTCAGATGTCACAGCTCCCTCCAGTGGGAAGAGGCAGGCAGTGAGTACTGCCACTGCAGACACCAACCCAGAGCTTCCAAACCTCAAACAGAAAAGATTCAAACCCTTTTGTTTGGTTGGTTTGGTTTTTTTTTACATTTTCCCCTCCTGAATGCAGTACCTGGTTCTCTCTTCTCTCCTCACGATGTAATATTTGAAGGAAATATTTTTATAAAATCTGAGAAAATTAACGTACATGGACCAGATTTTCATACAGACTCAACCCAATTATTTCCTGTTGCTTGCCCCGTAAATACATTTGTTCCCGTGGAATAGGGTGACATGGCCTATGAAACCACCAAAAAAGTCCAAGATGTGCTAGGACAAGGAATGTTGCCTATATTAACACCCGACAAGTATAATTTTCCAACATCAAACAACCGCAACAAATCAACGCAAATTGCATTTCATTCTTTTGTACATATGTGACTTAGTGTAGGTTTGGTTTCATAACATGGATTACTGGTCTTTTTGAACCTTTTCAGGAGCTGATGCCTTCTTTCATGAGTTTTCAAGTGTGACAGTGAATGAAACCATGTCTGTGTGAATGACAAAGTCTACCCCAGGCTAAAAACCAGATCCAGAATGGAATTGTGTTCTTTCTTTGCAAGACACCTGAAAGCATGGAAAAATTATTTTGAGAGATCTCCAGTATTTCTAATGGTACCTGTATTTTTTTGTGCGATTTTCATATCCCATGAATCTTTCCAACAGTTGGGGAATGATATCTTGTGACATAAGTATTTTATAAATATTTTCATTTTCACAAATACACTAAACCCACTACCTATATTAATAATTTTTAGATTGATAATTTAATATTAAAAGAAAAATAATGAGAGGAGTTAAATGCAGATCATTACTGCTCCTTTCCAATCAACTTCTGTTCACATTACTCACTATGTTCAGTAGTGATTCAAGCTGTAGGTTTAAAAATGGGCTTGCAACTGATGGATGGTGCTGGCAAACCAAGGAATAGATTCCATATGATGGTTATAGATAGGTTGTGGCTGAGCCTGTAAGAATCTGCATTAGATACAATGGTATCAGCACCTCGAGACACAACAGCAGCACTACATAAATCATGTGGAGTGTTATATGTTCTCAAGATATATAATATGTTGCCTGGCAACTACATGTCTCTCACCTTGCAAAGTAACTGCTTTAAATTATGTCCCTGTGATACTGTATAACCACAGAAATAAGAACACTGACTCTGCCTGATTGCTTTTAAAATGACATTTATTAAAAAATAAATATCCTTTCCCCAATCATCAATATACCTTACCTCAATCAAGCATTCTGTGCTTCTGGTGTTGTTCCTAATCACAAATTACAGTATTGCAGTTCAAGGACAATTATGCAGAAGTTTTTTTCTTTTCCTTGAATATTTCAGGGTTTATAGAATTTATAAAGCATCCTTCACAAAGTCAGGGAATACTGCTTCTTTTTTCTCTATCAGTATATGCTTACATCTCTCTACTCACAGAACAAACCAAATTGGGGCTATTTTGCTTTCCTGTGGCTTGGACTTTATGTTATGTAAGGAAAGCCACTCATGTGCAGACTATCTGGGCACATATCAGTAGTTTAAAACATACTGCAGCTAGATTTAGGTAAGGTAAGTACAACTAAAAAATTAGATCCCATATATACTATATTCCTAGTTTTTTGTAAACTGTGACTCCTATATTGTATCTTAAAAAGACTGAGAATGGAACATATTAGTGAAACGCTTTGCAAAATCAGGGAGCTGATGTACAACCTAGTCCACA